>PVJC01009556.1:0-45570 GCA_004026665.1 Murina feae | reverse complement strand
TAGTTAGAAGGCCGCCTTAAAGGAACAGTGTATCAATTACCCCAGGCCTTAAAGGAACAGTGTATCAATTATAGGAGAAAAAACTCCAGAACCTGTGTCCAGCCGGCCTTGCTGGGACGTTGGGTCAATGGGAGCTGTGGGCAGCCTGAAAGCCCCTCACCCAGGCTGGTCAGGCACGCCAGCAGGTGGGCATCCCCCAAGGGTCCCAGACTGCGAGAGGGCACAGGCCAGGCTAAGGGACCTCCCGAGTGCACAGAGCGGCTGCAGGGCGGGACAGCGCAGGACCCAGGACCCGTGATGGGAAACAGGCAGCAGGGGGGGGGGTCTCGGCCTGCTTGGTGGCCGCCCAGGCCCTTTGCGGGGCATCGTGGAGCGGGAAAGCAAGGCTGCAGAGGCCGGGGTCCTGCTTGGCAGCTCCCCAGACCCCTTGGCGGCACTGGGAAGGGGGAAAGGAAGGCAGCAGGGGACGGGTGAGTGGGAAAGAGTTGGCAGCCTGCTTGGCAGCTTCCCAGGTCCCTTCCGAGGATCAGGGAGCAGGAAAAGGTTGGCCTGACCACGAGGCGGGGTTTTCCCTGCTTTCTGGTGGATGGAGGAAGATGGGCAGTAGGCAAACTTGGGAGGCAGGCAGCACCCAGCAAGAGTCTGAGAGATCAACATAGAGGGGGTGCCTGCTCCAAGCCTTGACAGTGTGCCTGGGGGCAGGCCCCCGGCAGGTAGACACACACAGAAGGACTGCTCTGAGCCTCAGATGCGGCTGGGGGCAGGTCCCCAGTGGTGAGACACACACATACACACACACACACACACACACACACACACAAAAGGCGCCTGGCAGACTGGGGCCATCATAGGACATCCACTGAGGGGTCCCAGACTGTGAGAGGGCACAGGCCGGGCTGAGGGACTCCCTCCACCCTGAGTGCACAAATTTTTGTGCACCGGGCCCCTAGTATACTAATAACAGTAAAAAACAATATTTATTTCTTTAGGAACTGATCTATAAATCTTTACCAAAATTACAAGGTGTAAATTCCAAGATACTACAAAGTATGTCTTTTTTAACTTTCGCTTAACATGAGGCAAAATTTTTCTCGTTTTGCTTCTTTACTGGAATTTTTTATGAACATTTCTTTCTGAGCCTGGATATGGACTGCCTGTTGCCTCGCATGATATTGATAATTATTGAATGAAGCAATTTGTACACATTAGTTTGAATGCTTAATAACATTTCTTTCTTAACAAGAAAGAGATGCTATTTCATCTTGACAGAGTATTTTTTCTTGTCACGTTGGAGTTTATTCTGCTGGCTGAGCTCTGTCAGGGAAGGATAAACAAATAACCTTTTTCCTTCTTTAAATGTGGTTTCCAGTTAAGCCACGCTGTACATGCACATATCCCTGTGGTAATGAGGTGTTAAGGATTGTGCTAATAGCAGTTTAGTAGCTGTAGCTGAAGACTTTCCTACCAATAAATTCAGTTTCCTTGGTCATTAGGCAGAAATCCCTGCATAGCCTCTTAGCACAAGTGACACTGATTAATGGCCATGAGAAATAATTAATGTTCCCAGGGAACAAACATAATAACCTATGAAACCATTCAAATTGAAGGCAGAAAATATGGAGTTCCCATATATTTGGGAAAGATACAGTAATCTCAGTATATATGAGCAATAAAAAGAAATGACTGAACTTAAAATAATTAAAAAGTTTAGTGATGTCTTATTGGTATGATGTGAAACAGTGATCCTTTCCTTAAACAACCACTGTCCATATCTGGAAATTCACATGATAGCCTGAAACAACCAGGGTTTAAGTATAATTGAGAGAAAGATTTAAATTAATATTCATACAGCAAAATTTAGAAGAATCTAATAGCATAGGGATTATTTAAATAACATTTATGTTTAAAACATCATCCTTTAAAAATCCAACTTTAAAAGTTTGTGTTGGAAAAAATACTTATGTTCCACGGAAATATCTAAACTAATAAAAGCAAAATAGTAAAATTAACCGTTTCTCCGGGACGGGGTAAGCCATGCCCACCAGCCAATCAGAGCGGTTGTATGCAAATTAGCCCAGCCAAGATGGCGGCAGCGGACACCCAGAGGCTTGCCTCCCGGTGCCTGCTGCCGCCATCTGTTGCCTTCCTGCAGGCCACACAGGTGGGGGGGCCGGAGGAGCGACCGCCAGCAGCCCCACACCTCCAGGCAGAAAGCAGTCTGGAAGTAGGTCTGTGATCGTGGGGGCTTGGACACACACGCCTCGGTGAGTGCCCGAGCCTCCACCATTGATTTCAGGCGGCAGGGCAGCCGGGGCCTGGGGGAGCAAGCCAGCCCAGGCCCCCAGGCTGTCCTGCAGCCTGGAAGTAGGTCCGTGATCACGGGGGCACCACACACACGCCTCTGTGAGTGCCCGTGCCCCCACGATGGATTTCAGGTGGCAGGGCAGCCCAGGCTCCCAGGCTGTCCTGCAGCCTGGAAGTAGGTCCGTGATCGCGGGGGCACCAGCACACACGCCTCCGTGAGTGCCGGAGCCTCCGCAATCGGTTTCAGGTGGCAGGGCAGCCGGGGCCTGGGGGAGCAAGCCAGCCCAGGCCCCCAGGCTGTCCTGCAGCCTGGAAGTAGATCCGTGATCGCGGGGACTCGGGCACAGAGGTGTGTGTGCCCGTGCTCTCGCGATCGATTTCAGGCGGCAGGGCAGTGGGGGCCTGGCGGAGCAAGGCTGCCCTGCAGGCTGGAAGTAGATCTGTGATGGGGGGGGGCACGGGCACTCAGGGAGGGATAGCCTCCCTGAGTGCCCGTGTCCCCCCCCCCCCCCAATGGATTCCAGGCGGCTGGGCAGCCTGGAGGTGGGGGGGAGGCGGAGGATCTGAGCCAGCTCCGCCCCTGAAAATATAGTTTATAAGTAGTAGCAAAAAAATTAAGGAGAAGTGATCCATTTGTAGTGACATTTAGTTCAGTGTATAAATGAACATGATTATTCACACAGCAGTAAAAGTTGGGGGTCTCTATTTTACAGGGATTTTATCCTTTTTTTCCTGATGATTCTTCTATATTCAGTTGTTTAACTTCACATTGCTCTTGTTTCAAGGCACCTGCAGCTATTGACATTAAGTAGAGTTAAGGAATCTGATCTGTTGAGAAGTGTTCAAGCCTGATCAATAGACCACTGCTGACTTTCAAAAATATAGGGGAAAAGGGATATTTTGTACATAATCTGTCCAAGGGAAGTTGCATCATTGTTTTATATATCATGATCCAATGTTTGAATTCTAAAAAAAAAACAAAACAAAACAAAAAACTAAAAGGAAAGCTAGTAGAAAATAGATTTATGCTAATAATTTAAAAACTAATTAATTACAATTACTTATTTTATCATAAAATCAATTACTAATATATTTTGTCACTTTAATTAAGGCAGTCAATAAAATCAGATAAATGAGAAGCATAGAGTTATATGAGAAAACTAATTTTCCTATGTAATAAAGTCTGCTGTAGGTCAGAAAAGAATATACTATCAGTTATTAAATACTCATAAAATCTAATTATGTCTCTATGGAAAGATTTTTGCTAGTTTAATTAAAAATAAAACGCCCTAAGAAATGAAAAACATGGAGCCTGGGATATGGCCAAACATTTTTATTTTAAGAGATTTTTGTTAAATGCTTAAATGTCAACATGAATAAAACTTGAAATTTTTATTACTTTACTCCCCAGTAAAGAAAAATTGATATAAGTATAATCACAGTAGTGACTTATAATGTGTTCTTATTAGTAACAATATATAACATAAAATTGGCAAATATTCAATCTATTTATCTTGACAGGGACCTGAGGCTGCAACCCCAACCCTGATGGGGGTGGGGAAGGCTGGGTCTGGGTCTCACCTGATTTCCAGGTGGTGCAGGTGGGCGGGGACTTGACTCTGGGTCCCGCAGCATCCCCACACTGTGACAGGAGGGAGATTTTCATATACATTTTACTAATTTTCTTTCATCTCTGACACTTCTATTATAGAGAAATGACAAATAGCAATATTAAAATATTTCCTCTAATTAATTCTTTTTTAATATGCACGAATTTCGTGCACTGGGCCATTAGTATTGGTATAAACCTATGCACTCTAATTGTATTATATGTAAATATTCCTTCTGCATGAAATTCTTTTTAAATGATTTAGCATACACACAAATATGTTCATACGCATATGGGTGCATACACATACATTATTAGTACAACACCACCACCAAAACCAGCACCACCACCACACATTCAGATGTGATGGACTTCAGGAAGTCATATAATGTTAATTATATTATTATTTGAATGTTTACTAATACATCTCAATTTCAATAAATCTTTCTATAATATATCGACTTGAATATTTGAAAAGATAAGTTTGGGGATAATCCAATGGGATATATTAGTTTACTTTCTTCACACAGGGTTTAATCCACATATAGTGTATTATTTCATCAAGAAATTTGTCAAGTTTTTATACCAAAAAATAAATATAAGCATAACTTATTTTGCCCAATTTATAAAGAAATAATATCCAAATAGAAATGATTCTGACAAATCTTAAAGAACAAATCCTCATTAGTGGATGCTTATTTGCAAATGGGTTGAAGACCTCTCACCAATATGCAGGTAGCTCACTTTGATTTTAATATTTATCAGGATTACCAAGTATTTATTAAGATACATATTTCTCCTTTTGTAAAGTTTTTCAGATGGTTTCAATTTCAATACTTTTGATTGTTTGAAAAATTTTTTTTGAGAAATCAAGAGTTAGGTTTTGGGTAGGTTACTTGCTACATTAAATGCTATATATAGGATGCCCCAAAAATGTATTCACACTTTGATTATAAAGCCAGTGTTTATTAACTTACAATTAATTTTCAAAATTTAAAGTAATCTATAGAAATGATTTTTTTGTCAATACCTGTTTTCAAACTGATGTCTGTTGTGGTCCAGAAACTGCTGATATAACAAAGCAGTGGAATCACAAATATGGAAAATCAATTTGTTCAGTATTTGTGCCTCCTCAAGGTGTCAACTGTTGCTGGTTTTGTACCATAAAGTTTATCTTTTATGTATCCCCATAAAAAAAAAGTCTAGCGGATAAATTTTCTTGGTTCATTGCTTAGTCAGGCTTCACTTAGTATTTCATATCAGCTAAACCTGATAAGGAGTGAAAGTTAAGTGAGTTATCAGCTGTTAAAAGTGTATATACATTTGTTGAGATATCCTATATATATGTAGGACAAGCTACCAGAGGGCCTAGAGAATTTTTAAAAAGGTAACAGTAATAGATTAAATAAATTTGTCTGTTACAGAGTGGGTCAATGTTCCTGATGCTGCTTTGAATTTTAGAATGCTTGACCAGGAAGGAATTGTGGTCCATCACTTCTTTGATAGATGGGAGGACAAAGACCTCGTCTAAATTTGCAGTCAGGGTAGCAAATTGTGGGTTTGCATGCAAGAATCTAGACACTTGGCTGGTACTCTCTTCCCGTTATTTCTTCAATTGGTCAACTGTACATTGTAGATTTTCTCTTTCCGTTTCTTCTAACCTCTGTTTCATGGCTAAACACAAGCCAGAGATGGGGCCAAGCCTCATAGTGATGTTTGGCCCTTAACGAACAGTGACTATCCATGTTAGTAGAAACCTCGTTTTGGTCTTTTTCTGGCATTCAGAACCATCTTAGTTTCAGCAAGACATCTATATTTTTTATGGTAGCTGATTAAATTGAACATGTATGACCATCTAGGGAGCCCATCCCAGGGAGGCCCTTCTCTTGTGCATTGATGCATACAGGGAAACTACTTACGAGTGAAATGACCATCTGCAAGCGCCTTTGCTGTGCAACAAACTAAGAGAACAGACCAAAGGTCTACATAATCAGGATTTGCACATAAAAGATGGTGCAAATTATCTAGAAAATATTTTTTTAAAAACCCGCAGTCTTAAACAAATATTTTTTAATGCTTTGTCCTTACTGAGCAAGTAAATGTACAGCTTGGGGAAAAACCTTAATTAGATGTTAACAGTGGGTGCTTTCAATTTCTAATGGGGTTCCTCTGGTTAAATACATGTGATAATCACTCCCTGTAGGCATAACTAGCAAAAATAGGTAATGACTTGTTATAAATACTCTGTCAGTATTCATTCTTTCTAAAAAATATATTTTTATTGATTTCAGAGAGGAAGCGGGGAAGCGGTAGGGAGAGAGAGACAGACACAACAATGATGAGAGAGAATCATTGATCAGTTGCCTCCTGCACACTGATCGAGTCTACAATCTGGGCCCAACTGGAAATTGAACTGTGACCTTAGTTCATAGGCCTGTGCTCAACCACTGAGCAACACGACTGAGCACCACGGGCTGGGCAGCTTTCGTTTTTAAATTAGGACGAGAGAGGCTCCAAAAATGTTCAGCTTTGAAAAGTGCCCAATATTGGCACATATCCTATTATCAATAGTCACCAGAGGCCAATAAATAAGAAAGCTAAGTTTAATATCAAAACTTAATTTGATGTTTTTGTCACATAAAAATATAATGATAAACAATAATTTTAACATTATAAAAATATATGAAGTCTTGCCTATAGATGACAAAAAAGATAAAACTCTACCAGAAAAGCCCTACCTGGTAAAATTATTTTAAATTATCTTCAAAATATTAGAAAGAAATAGTGGTACTAATCTGTGTCTACCTTCACAGTATCCAAAGCAAAAATGAATGTTTTCTGCAGAACCAACCCTTCTGTTATGATGGCAAGGCAAAGTACATATTGAATCAGGTGTACACTGAAGAATACCAAAGAAAAATGCTGTTTGGTGCTGTTCTCCTGGGCCTGTTAAATTGGGTATCAAGTGCTTTTTTAGCTTCCTTCATTGCTAATTTATTCAAAGGCATTCACTGAAATCCTGGTGCATCTATGCACTCTGATGGAAAGGATATGGAAGTACGTAATACAAAGAAGCTTCTCTTAGTCCAGTCTTGGCAGTTGGGAAGACACGTGGGTGAACTAATATTGCAACTGAGACCTGAAGAAAATATAAAGGGGTTTAGAGGGTGCAGAGAGGTCATGTATGATAGGTGCAGTGTCTGAGACATGGGCAATAATGTGCAGGGGCTCTGGAAAAGCACAGCACACATAATAACAATGAGGAATTCAGTTTTTCTGCATAATTTTGAGGGGTAAAACTTTCAGAAGCATGGATAAAATAGCAAGGGCCTAAATATCAATGTTGAACTTGAATTTTAGTCTTAGAGGCAATGTGAAGCTACTAAGATTTCAACCAAACTAATACTTAAGAATTATTATTAATCATGTGTCAGAGTTCACCTGGATAGATATATTTTAAAAGGATTAGATATCTATTTTAAAAGTTTCTAAGCAAGTTCTTTAACTCAAAATTTTTGAAGCAGAAAATTTCAGTAGAAATCAAACAATGGAACAAAAATTGCATTTGATTGACAAACATATATATATATACATATATATATATATATATATGTATATATATATATATATATATATATATATGCCTAATATGCTAAGTGACTGACCATTCAACCATTCGACCAGTTGCTATGATGCACACTGACCACCAGGGGACAGACGACCAATAGGTTAGCTTGCTGCTGGGGTCTGGCTGATTGGGACTGGGTGAGATGGGCTGGACTCGCCCTGGAGCCAACCTTCTGAGGTCCCTTCCCTGCCTCTAAAATATTTCTTCTAATTAGTTTCCTTTCAATGTGCACAAATCCATACTCCAGGCCTCTAGTCATTAAATAAAGCTGATTACAAAGCATTCTCATTCTGGTCTGACATAACGAACGTGTCTAGAAAATAACAAAAAATTAGTGGATCCATTTTATAGGCATGTCTAAGGGGAATGGCTCAATTCTCAGAATTTCTGTTCTGTGTTCCATGTTGCCCATTGTTTGCTGTTGGAATGATGGCTGTGGTCAATGAGAGCTTTTAATATCCACATCAGCAAATTCTCAGAAAGTGAAAGGCCTTAATGGACTGGTATGGAGTCATCTTAGACTCTGCAGTTTTGGATAGCCATGTTACTGTGCACAGCTTCATGAATCATTAGGAATTCAGTGTATTCTTTACCAAATGACTTCTATCTGTTTCCTAGGAGTGCATTCTTTGTTAATTACATTGTTTTTGCTATTGTTCCTTTGGTTAAATTTTATTCCTTCCTTCCATGTGCTATCCAAGACTCTCTTTGAACTGTGCTTTGAATTAAACAGGGTTTTATAGGTGTAACTCTTGTGTCTAAAAGAAAGTAGTTTTTAGACTGACAAGGTACACATACTTGTATAGAAAAATTGTTTTGTTTTGTTTTTTTTTGGGGGGGGGAACCACCAAACAATTATTTGGTGAAAGAATGTAAGTACATATGTATTCCCAATGATATTTAGAAGTTAAATATAAAAATGAAACTCTATGTATACTAGAAGAAAATATACTTAAGATAGTAAGAAGCATTTTCAGAGTGAATTCTTAAAACCATTTAAAAATCTATATGAGACTTTGCATTTTAAATGAATTTTATCATTTTAAGCCTTTACATAATTAAAATAATATCACCATTTAACATATTTTTCTATAATGTTAAATGTTCCAGTCCCATAAAAAATTGGATTTACTAACTTCTTTCCTGATACTTACATTGAATCTTACCTTATTCTCATTAGTGGATACTTAATTTTTTATCTTAAACTTTGCAGCATCTGACATTCTTAAGAGAGGCTTGTCTAAGACATCCTTTGTGTGTTCAGGCTGGACTTTTTGCTTGAGCACCCAAGAAGCGGACTGAGCGATACCGGTTCTAAATTTATTTGTGAACATCCTGCCTGCTTCAAATACCATGGCTGTAACAGGCTGGGTATTTTATATTTGACAAATTGTTAGACATTGACTTATTCTAAATTGGGGGTTGTCTGAATACTAGTAGTCCTTTTATATTGCCACTATTTTTGTTAGCTGCCTTCGCTGCTCGGTCCGATACTACGCTCATAGTAAGCACGCAGAAAAATTTTGTTGAATCTTGTAGAAAATATAGTCATTTCAAAATAGTGTGAATATGAAGATAACCTTCTAGAAACATTTATAGTTTTTTTTTTTGTAAAAAAAGAAGTAGGATGCCTACAACATACACAAATATAATGAAGTTGCAGGAAGTTCTGCAGTACTGTGTTAAACCCAAAGACATTTTTATGGCTTTTCATTATAATAACGCAATATAAATTTCTAAAGCATTATACAATTCACTGCCCACACAGTAATCCACTTCCACACTTCCTACTAGACATTTATTCAAATGCCCACTAAGAATTGTTTACTGCCTGGCATATTCATGATTGGAAATGGTATGATAAATTATTTCTTTTATTTTAGGAATAATGTTAAGGGGCTTTAGTAAACATTAATATGAATATTGTATGTATTTTCCCCTAAATTAATTAAACGGGTTTTCTTTACCTATTGATATAATTTTTATTAATGTTACTAATTTGTACAATAAATATGGTAGTAAATACGAGCTAAGAGATAAATGACTCTATTGTGCCCTAATTTCATATACCAAATTCATACTACTAAAATTAACAAGAGCTCTGTTTTTGAGGAAAACATTCACATAAAACATGGATGGAGTTATAAAAGTGACTGCAGAACTATTTTAGTATATTATTGACCACATTCACCAAAGACATTTGTTTTGTGCATAAAGTAACGAGGGAAAGCCATTAAAATGCTCCTCTGCCAGGACTGTCAACATGCTTTGTAGCATAGCAGGTCACCCACTAGCTAATCCCAATCGTTGGTCTCTACTAACACCTGAAAAAAAAAAAAAAAAAAAAAAAAAAAAAAAAAAAAAAAAAAAAAAAAAAAAAAAAAAAAAAAAAAAATATATATATATATATATATATATATATATATATATATATATGATGGTGGTTTTGATGGAGAACTTTCAATGCATAGCATAATTGAGGGAGAGGATAAGAAAACTATTTTTCTCTTACCATTTTAAACTAAATCAAGAAGAAATATTGTACAACCATAAAATATATTTTAGGAATACTATAAAGGAACAAATAGAATCATCAGAGCATAGGATCAAAATAAAGAATGACATTAGGTAAATCAATTACAGTTGTAAAATTCAAATGACCAATTCATGTAGTATTAGGAAAGCTTTTCAATAAAATAAGTGGCTAAAGTTAGAAAAGAAAAAAATAAATGCTTTGCTAGGGGAACATACTGCATAGTAATTGGTAAAATTGAAGACTTTGCTGGATCTTTCTTGCAAGACCTAGAGAAAGCTTATAAGGATTCCATATATATATATAATATAATATATTACTAGGGGCCCAGTGCACAAAAATTTGTGCACTCAGGGGGTCCCTCAGCCCAGTCTGTGCCTTCTCACAGTCTGGGACCCCTTGGGGGATGTCCACCTGCTGGCAAGCCTGTCCAGCCTGGGTAAGGGGCTGATGGCTGTTTGCAGCTGGCCAAGCCCCCTAGTGGGAACCCTCACCCCATGGGGGTGTGGTCAGCCTGGGTGAGGGGCTGAGGGCCGTTTTCAGGCTGCCCACAGCCCATTCATGATTTGGGTCCCTACTGGGGTTCCTGTCCAGCCTGGGTGAGAGGTTTAGGGCCATTTTTAGGCTGCCCACAGCTCCCATTGACCCAACGTCCCAGCAAGGTCAGCTGGAATCAGGTTTTTGGGGTTATTTATCTTCTATAATTGAAACTTTGTTACTTTGAGCGGAGGCCTAGGCAGGCACGAAGCCTCCTGTTTGTTTCAGCTCTGTGGCTTCTATAATTGAAACATTGTTGCCTTGAGCAGAGGCCCAGCTGACCTAGGCAGACAGTTTACTCCTGGTGCAAGGGAAGCCTCCTATTTACTCTAATTCTGTGGCTGCTGGCCACCATCTTGGCTGGGTTAATTTGCATGCAGCAGCTCTGGCTGGTGGGCATGGCTTGACTGGTGGGCATGGCTTAGGTGTCTCGGAGTAATAGTTAATTTGCATATTACTCTTTTATTTGATATAGGGGCCCAGTGCACAAAATTTGTGCACTGGGGCAGGGGGAGGTTCCTCAGCCCAGCCTGTCACCTCTCACATATTGGGAGCCCACAGGGGGTGTCCTACTGACAGCTTAGGCCCGCTCCCTGCTCCACTTGGGGAGTGGGCCTAAGCCACAGTATGGCCTCCCTTTGTGGGAGGCCACCAGGCTAATCAGGGGAAGCCACCAGCCCCATCACCCTGCTGCTGCAGCCACTGCCAGTCACCTCAGCCACCAAGGTGTTTTCTTCAACACAGACTCTAGTCCCTTCACCATGAAGAAATGACAACTTTCTTTAGGCATTTTCAAGATGAGTCTTTCATAGGATATGACATTTCTTTCTTTCCTTTTTTATTTTATGCTCACCTGAGGATATGTTTCCATTGATTTTTAGAGAAGGTGGAAGAGAAGGGAAAAACAGAGAGAAACATCAAAGTGAGAGGAATGCTTTGATTGATTGCCTCTTGCGTGAGCCCTGACCTGGGCCGTGGCCGGGAAGAAGCCTGCAACCTAGGTACATGCCCTTGGTCAGAATTGAACCCAGACCTTGCAGTCAACAGGCTGAAGCATTATGCACTGAGTCAAACCCACTAAGGCAGGATATGACATTTCTTAGCCCTCCAGCAGTGGACCTTCATTTTTTTATCCAGGAGTGTGGTGGAAAAACTCTAGATGCCTTTAGGGATTCTTATTACCCAAATTACTAAGAATATTATCAGTGGCATACAGGGAGCTCAGCCAATGAGCAATAAGAAAAGATGTTTCCTCTGTAATTCACTCTGATCACCAGCTCCACCTCTGCCCCTTCAATCCCAGCTCCACCCCTACCCAGGCCTGTAACCTCTGGCCGAGGATGCAGGCCTAGGCAGGGGACCCCCAGACCCCTGAAATCACTGGCTTCACAGAGCTCAGGCCTCTGCGATCAACCACTCTGATCCTGCCCCCTGCCATTGCCAGCTCTGTCCTTGCCCCACTGGCAGCCTCTGGCCAAGGCTGCAGGCCTGGGCAGGGGACCCCCAGACTCCTGCCTTGCCAGCTCCACTGGTGCCCACACTCCTGTGATTGCATGCTCTGCCCCTGCCCCTCTGATTGCTGGCTCTGCAGAGCCCAGGCCCCTGCAATCTCCGGCCTTGCCCCTGCTCAGTCCTGAGTCCTCTGGCCCAGGCCTTATGCCTGGGTAGGGCACCCTCATACTCCTCTGATCACCAACTCCACCCTTGCCCATGCCTGAGGCCTTTGGCAAAGGCCTCTGGCCTGGGCAGAGGACCTCATCCCCCTCTGATTGCCTGTTCTGCCCCTCGGGCCCCCAGGCTCCCCTACTACTTGCCTGGCAAACAGGCCTGACACTTCAGTGGTGGGGCTGAACTGAACTGGGCACTGCCATCTTGTGGCTATGTGTGTGGCCATCTTGTGGCCATGGGGGAAGCCATCTTTGTCACAGAGTGATGCCTAATTTCCATATCACTCTTTATTAGATAGGATTATATATACTAATATATATATTATACTAATAAAAGAGAAAGATGCAAATTAACCATCACTCCCTCACTCCACTACACTCACCAGCTAATCAGAGCAACTATGCAAATTAACCCAACAAAGATGGCAGTTAATTTGCATATGCAAGTGCGGAGCAAAGACTAAAGACAACTGTAGGTGGTGGCGATCACAGAGCTGGAGCGAGCAGGAGACATGGGTTCTTCCCGGTCCTCGGCTCTACTCAAGGAGAGACTGGGAGCCTGGGCTCTATTCAAGAAGGGGCTGGGCATTGGGTCTCTGGGGGCAACTGAGGCTTCCAGTACATCTTGGGCTCCACTGAGGAGCTGGAAACAAAAACAACAGGAGGGGCTGGGAGCAGCCAGAGCGTAGAAGCCAAGCTTCGCTGCTGTGTTACGACCAAAGGCCTGGGTTCCGGGTGCCAGAGGAAAACCGGTGTCATATATGTATATATAACCGGTGCATATATGTATATATATATGCACTAGTGGCCCATTGCAATAGGCCTTCCTTCCATGTATACATATATGCAAGGCTAATGTGCAGTGTCTCCTCGTGACCAGACCAGGAGTTTGATTACTCACTATAACAGGCACTGACCTCCAGGGGGCAAGGCAGAATGAAGGAAGGCCCGGGCCAGTAGCTGGAAGGCCCTGATAGGCCCTGATTTCCAGCCAGACCTAGAGACCCTACCCATTCTGAATTTCATGCACCTGGCCTCTAGTGTAAACATATTCCTCAAGACCCATTCTAATTAATACAGGTCATCTGGTAAATAGTTGTCTTACCTTCCTCTGATTTTATTGTTCAAAAGCAGAAAAATGACCTTTAGGGATCTCTATTATGGTCACGGTTCTATTTAAACAAGAAATAAATGAGGATATAGAATAAAAAAAAAACTTGGAAAACTGGCAATGCCATCTTAGAGTTTATATTAATGAAATAGGAAAATAATGGTGTAATTTATGAATGGCTTTTGTTTGTTTGTTTGTTTTTTAGAAAAGTAAATTTTAAGTGGGCCTGGTCAATTCTATGCATGATCAAGGTTACATGGAATTGTAAGTTCCACTTTGCTGTAACTAGGATTTGTATCCTTATTTCACAGATGAGGTGAATGAGGCTTGGAGAGAAATCAAGTTGCTCAAGATTAGAAAACTAGTGAATTGTATGAATCAGAAATTAAGTAGTGATAGTTTGACTCACACTTAAACCCTATACATTAATAATAATAACTATGATAATTAATTTAGCATAAGCTCATAGGTATAAATTAATAGTATACATATTTGTACTCTAGAAAATCTTTTTCTTCTACCTAGTAAATTACCTTTTTAAATTAAGCTTCAGGTTATCATCAAAAAGACCTAATTAAAATTTGCAAAGAACATTACAAATAATCACACTATTATTTTCATATTAAGAACATTTTCAAAGTTATGAAAAACAGAAATCTATAATCATTAAGAATACTTCATTTGAGCAACATGAAATCACAGAAGGTATGGTTCCTCAAAAATCTAAACTTTAATGGTAGCTTATAACCTGATTCATTACTTTAAGTAAAATTTATTTTTAAAATCTCTAAGATATTTTTATTATTTTTAAATTATTTTTAAACTTTAAAGTTTAGTTTTGGTTGCATGTGTTATAAATAATTTAAGACTTTAAAATATCTAAGTGATGGACTATGTACTTTGGAATTGTAAATTATGAGTTATTGGAAATGAAACACTGTTGTGTTTTTTGTCTGTCCTAACCTCATCCTCTGTAGCCTAATGAGATAAAGCTGTGTAAGAAGAATTAGGTAAGATATAAGACAATGAGAAAGCCTTCATCTAAATTGTTTTATGATGATGTTAATAAACTAGGTGTAAATTAGTTCTTCTAAATCTAGCTGTAATTATTATTTGTTAACAAAAAAAATATCATCTTACCTACTAAAGCATTTAGCATCACAATCCCTTGATAAATAGGAGAAAATAATCATGAGTGACAGATATATTCACATTTTTGGCTGGAACTAGTATCTTGCATTAGTTTTTATACTTTTATTTTTTATATTTCAAATACTATTGATGTTCTACGTCTTTGGGGTTAAAACACTTGTTACATATAAAATATCATTTGCTTTAAATTCCACCATGGCCTGCGTGATGACTAAGTTTTGCTCCTGTTGTCACCTGTGAACCCTGCTCCTACTGGCTGATTTGGTCAGTGAGGAAGACTGTGAAGTGTTTCTCCTGGAGTTGTTCTAGAAAGTAATTTAGACATATTTCTATGTTTATGATGGAACTTGCTGTACTTATTAGACAGTATGAAAACACTGACAGTCTAGTGATTCAACAGTGCAATGAGAGTAAAACATTTAATCCTTTTACAATGGATTTAATTTCTTTCCTTCCTTCTCTTCCCTCACTCAATCCTCCTCTTTTCCTTTTCCCTCCTTCTTCTCCCTCTTCTCTCCTTTTCCCTTCCTTCCTCCTTGTCATTTTCTATATTTCTGCCTTCACTCTACAACATTCAGACAACTATTAATCTATCACTGTCAGCACACAAATCTGGATAATTTTTAAAACATACATATTCTGGTTTAACATTATAAATTAGGTTCTGAAAATTGCTAGTCCCTTCTTTGCAAAAACTGAAATGTGTATTAGTAAGTACGTTAGTATGCTTGGGTGTGTTGCAAAAGGGTTCAAAGGGGAACATTGCAGGAAGTAATTGAGTGTTTCAAGCACAATGGAATGTAAAGGAGGTCATCCCACATGGAGGAAACAGCAAGAACAAAACATGGTCGCACCATGTGTTTTAGGAAAATGTCATTGCAGCAAAGCTTGCATTTCAGGTAGAGGCCAGAGGGGATCTAAAGGCTCAAATACCATAAAAAAAGGATTTAGACTTAAAACAGTAGTCAAATGCAAGGCACTAAAGAGTTTGAAGTAGGTTTGGGTTTTAGAAATTCACCCTTTTAGAATGTAGGGGACCAATTTCCAACGTGTTCTTCATGGCAATATCATATGTTGGAATTTTGATCTTTATATATTGTTTTGTTTTAAAATAATAAGCAAATTCAGTAAGCTTTCCTAATATATGATTGGCACTCATGTCCTGGCTTTATGTGCATGTCAGAGGTCCCATACAAGGCACTTACCAGGAATTACTCTTAGTGAAGAATGGGGTCCCAGCATGCAATGGGGTACTACACAGTGGTGCCCTCTCTTAGCTGTAACTTTGCTTTCAGCATATTTCTGTGTATTACAGATTGTGTTCTTCTGTAAGTGGGTTTACAGATAATATTATTAATTTTTATGAAACTGATATTTCACAAAATATAAAGTTCTTCCAAAAAGGTTTGGTTTGAAGAGAAATGGTGATATACATGCAAGGGGAATGGGGAAGTAGTACCAACGGGACATTTCTAAGCTGCTCCTCAGCTGCTCTGCAAGCTTACTTCATTACAGGTAGCAGTGATCTAATAAAATCTGTCAAGGAAGCAGGGAGAAATTGAAATTATTAAAAAGTCTAGCCTAGCTGGTTTGGCTCAGTGGATGAAGCATCAGCCTTCGGACTGGAGGGTCCCAGGTTGGATTCCAGTCAAGCTCACATGCCTGGGTTGCAGGCTTCATCCCCAGTGGGGGGCAAGCGGGAGGTAGCCGATCAGTGATTCTCTCTCATCATTGATGTTTTTATCACTCTCTCCCTCTCCCTTCCTCTCTGAAATCAATAAAATATGTTTTTTTTAAAAAAAGACTGTATGAAATATGGATTTCCATATACTATCTTTAATGAGGAACTTGGACCTAGTGCATAATATACATTGAGATATGAGCTAGTGTCAGTATGTGGCTTTCAACATTTGCTTGACATTTTCTTATAAAACATCAATAATATAAAGACAAATGTGTATATTTTTGGAAATGTTTAAAATTTTATAATAATAGATTTATTGGTTTACTAATGGCCCTTAATAGTGACTGTCTATAAGTTTCTTTTGAGGTTTCTTATTATGTCATATAGCATATCTATAAAATGTGTAAATAGCATATACACATATTAAAGAGGCATATTTAAAAATCCTCAATGTGAAAGAAGTGTGTAATTTACAGAACTTCATTTGGTAAATGGATCAATGGGACAGGTACAAAGAGAAGGAATCTCATTAGAATATTTTTTGTTGAGTGATTAAGAGCACATTTTATCTTTGGTCTATTTGTATAGCAATATATTTGGTTATGAAATATATGAAAATAACTTGCCTGAAAGCACACTTAATAAATAGCTGAAAAAGAGAAAAGATCTGAACCACACATTTTATAGCAAGGCTTTCATTTATTAGGAGATAAATTGGTGTAGTCACATGTAGTGGGTGGTTGATGAACAACTGTTGTTTTATCAGGCTATTTCAAGACTCCAGTTTTCTCTGCTGATATATTCATATAGGAGAAAGTTATACAGGCTTGCCAAGTTAAATAAGTCCACTAGCATAAGGACAAAAAACAACTTACAGTAGACAGTCCTATTATAAGTTAGCATTTGCTAATGAAAGAGCGAATTGAATAACTTGTAAGAAATGATCATCTGATTAAATTCTGTAAAGAGAAGGCGGTTCTAAACTAGGGAATATAAAATTTATGATGCATAGTTTTTTAGTAGTTCACTATTGCTTTTTCTTCGCAGCCTTTATTCCTATCTGTCTCAGTCCATCTTAAGTGGAAAAATTATCTTCCTCTAGGTTCCCACAAAACTCACCTCACTACATTTATTCTATTTATTATTGTTAATGTTTTCCTCATTTACTAAAAAGTAAACTTTCTTGAAGATAAGAGTTTGCATTTTTGTTTTATATTTTAGCCTCCAAAGAGGCTAATGTTTTGCGTAGGTACTTAATGGAAGTACTTTGAATTGAATAAAGTGGTTTGTTGATAAATTACTGACCTATTAACAGTAGAAATCAAGTATCAGGAATATTACAGGAGTTATTAAAACTATTTATGCTACTGTGAACTTGATTCAATGTTGCCAAGGAGAACCTGAATCTAAATATAATTCACTTTAGTACTCAGAATTTTCTAAATACTTTGATACTCTTGGAATTTGCAATCATCTACTGCATTTGTCACCAAAGGAGAGAGATCAAACTATCCTATCTAGTAAAAAGGGGATATGCTAATTGATCCTCACACCATTACAAAGATGGCGGCACCCACACCCAATAAGGAGGGAATATGCTAATTGACTTTCCTGCCCTCAAAGATGGCAGCACCCACAGCCACAAGATGGTGGTGCCCAGTCCCTCAGCTGCTCTGGGGTGGCAGGCAGGCCTGACTGCTCTGCACGCCTACCTCCAGAGTCCCCCAGTCCCCTCAACCACCCAGCCTCCCAGGGCTGGCCTGAGGCACAGGCAAGCCTCAGATGGCAGCTGCCCAGCTGCCAAGGGCCACCCGAGACTCAGGTAACTAGGGCCGGCTGAGGCTTGCGCTACTGGCAGTGGCAGCAGCAGAGGTATGATGGGGCATCACCTCCCCCTGATCACTGGGCTGCCTCCCACTCCTGTGGGCTCCTGGACTATGAGGGGGGCTTGCCAGGCTAAGGGACCCCCCTCCAGTGCATGAATTTTCATGTACCAGTCCGCTAGTTACAGTATGAAAACATATTGATTCAAAAGACTTTGCATATTGTTCTTTTGTTAAATATAAACAAAGTTAATTTTAAATAACCATTAAAAAGGAAAGGTAGCTGGTGTGTCTCTACGGTTAGAGTGTCGGCCCATGTACCAAAGGATTGTGGGTTCAATTTCTGATCAAGAGCGTATACCTGGGTTGTGGGTTTGCTGCCTGTCCCTGATTAGGGCAAGAGTGGGAGGCAGCCAGTTGATGTGCCACTCTCATATCTCTCTCTCTCTCTCTCTCTCTCCCTCTCTCTCTCTCTCTCTCTCTCTCCTCCTCCTCCTCCTCCTCCTCCTCCTCCTCCTCCTCTTCTTCCTCCTCCTCTCCCTCTCCATTTCCCTCTCCCTCCCTCTTTCTTTCCATCCCTCCCTTCCACTTTCTCTGCAAAGCAATGAAAAAATATCCTCAGGTGAAGATTAACAATGACAAAAAAGGAAAGGTGTATTAAAATAATTAAGTAACCAGATCTTCTGGATATTAAAATTCATACTAAGATATAATAATATCAAATAAATAATTGCAGGAGTACATTTTGTGGCTTAGCATCATTCAAATTACCCATATTTTCATATGAAATATTTTAACTATCATTTTTTATTGTTAAAGAAGTGCCATTTCACATTGTTGGTGTGGATACACCAATACAAGCAGTTAAACTAGCAAGTTCTTTTTGGATTAGACAGAATATGTGAAATTTACTCTTTCTACTTTGCCATCACCCCAGCTCATCACTGTAAACAAAAGCTACAAAGGAAACAGTAATTTACTACTTGGAACGCTGAAGAAGACCAGTTTCCATGCTGTTCTAATTTGAATAATTTGCTATTTGTATACATTAGTTGGTTAAGTAGGGAGATTTGCGATGTTAGTGCTTTCATTTTCCCACCAGATAAATAGCCCCTTATATGCTTACATTGTTTGAAACAAATACACAAATAAAGACACAAACAAAAGCCTCTAGGATAGACGGAGTATCTTTCCTGGGCCTATAAGTAAATACTTGTGTTAATGGGAATGGTGCTGATTAATGGTCATATTTTGAGAAGAAATGGTTCAATGGAGCATAAAGTGCAAAATAATGTTTCAACCACTTACATTACCATCACTTCAATCCACTGAGCTGTTTATGTAAATCAAGCTTTGAAAGCCTCTCAATAGTTCTTAGTAATTATTAGAATGTTAATTCTAAATTTGAAATATACTTTTATTATGAAAATTTGTGTTGTAGTACTTCACTCTCCACTAATTCTTGTCATCAAATAACCAACTTCTACTTTTCACTTCTTGGCTATTTCCGTCTGATAAAGTGAACTAAGAGACAGAAAGGAAAACAAGAGCTTTCTTTTAAAATAAATGTTCTTTTAAAATTAAAATGATCTTCAATAATTTTCAAAATTGCCAAAGTATAATTTTGTCCCAAGTAATCTAAAGTCTGCAATTTCCCAGCAAATAAAATCAAAGAATCAGATGTTTTAGTGCAGTTTCAAAAGCTTTTGAACCTATGTTACTCTTCAAGTAATAAGGTGGGTAAAAACAGACAACATATATAAACTTGATGGACAAATTGTTATAAACGTTTTGTTTATTTTAGCTGAACTAAGTTTTACAGTTTATTTTCAATTAGATAACTACTTATTATTGTTAACCTCTTCCTGTGCCCAAGTTATAACTTAAACATTATTGTAGGTCTGTATGTGTAGGGAAAAACACAGTGTGTAGCGTTTGGTACTATCCTCAATTTCAGGTACTATCCTCAGTTTGAACATAAGGAGTCTGAATGGACTAGCCATCTTGATTCATCTTCTATTTCCAGTGGTGGAAGCTGTGTTCAAGATAGCCTGCAGTTTATAAATAAATAAATAAAAACACAAATAAATAAACAGATAAATAAATCAATCAGCTCTTCACCTATGATAAAGAATATAAAATATTTTAAATTCTATGAATGAATGAGGAAGGAAGCTAATTAACACTGTCTAGAATTCCTTTGAAAGGAGTATGTGATTAAACAAAGGGCTTTATCCTGAAACAATTAAGTAAATTTGGCCTCAGGTATCCTTGCTCATACCCCAGGCAATGAGGGATGCTTAAACTTGGTGTAGAGTTAAACTATATTAGAAATTTATCTATTTTAATTGATTTAGCTTTGATTATAAAACTGTAATGGAATAGCTGATGCAAATGATATATTGTGTTAATATGTAAACCTCCCAGGTGTTATCTTCAGTTTCAACTAAAGATGAATACATAACTTGTCTGACTGTTCTGCACAAGTTAATGCAATATAATACAAATGAAATGGACTACAGTAATTTATATTATCAAGATTTTTCTTATGCTAGATGAATCCTAAATATTCTTAGGGACTCACAGGTAGTCAGAGAAGAGATTTGCAGAGTAAAATTTAAATAGAATACTATTAGTGAAGAATTGGTTGGAAGGAGACTGTTTTTCTTAACACTTGCTTTTTGAGAGGATGTTTTGGTTGCAAATAAAATAGTTTTTATTTCATAGATAGCGAACATTCACTTTTTGCAGGGGCTAGCATGATTACTGATAGTAAATTCATTGGCATCCATCCTGTGAATTCTGCTACTAATGATATATTGAAAAATGATGTATAAGAGGTAAGTGAAATGAAGGTAAATCAGGAACACATTTGAGTGAGACCTCTTAATATTGATAGATGATGGAAGAATATTCTTCCTAGTGACAAATTACCTTATCCTTCAAAAGATACAATTTGAAACAAACAATACAAACTAGGTAGAGGAGAAACTTGTAGTTTATTTGTGACCGCTCGTTGGCTAAGCTCCCTGTTTGCCACTGGTAATATTCTTAGTAATTTGGGTAATAAGAATCCCTAAAGGTGATCTAGGGTTTTTCCACCACACTCCTAGAGAAAAAAATGAAGGTCCACTGCTGGAGGGCTAAGAAATGTCATATCCTGCCCTAGCTGGTTTGGCTCAGTGCATAATGCCTCAGTCTGCTGACTGCAAGGTCTGGGTTCAATTCTGACCAAGGGCATGTACCTAGGTTGCAGGCTCCTCCCTGGCTGGAGCCCAGGTCAGGGCATATGCAGGAGGCAACCAATCAAAGTGTTCCTCTCACTTTGATGTTTCTCTCTGTTTTTCCCTTCTCTTCCACATTCTGTAAAAATCAATAGAAACATATCCTCAGGTGAGGATAAGGAAGAAAGAAAGAAAGAAAGAAAGAAAGAAAGAAAGAAAGAAAGAAAGAAAGAAAGAAAGAAAGAAAGAAAGAAAGAAAAATGTTATATCCTATGAAAGACACATCTTGAAAATGCCTAAAGAAAGTTGTCGTTTTTTCATTGTGAAGGGACTGGAGTCTGTCCGTGTTGATGAAAACACCTTGGTGGCTGCGGTGACTGGCAGTGGCTGCAGCAGTGGGGTGATGGAGCTGGTGGCTTCCCCTGATTAGCCTGGTTGCTTCCACAAAGGGAGGCCAAACTGTGGCTTAGGCCCTCTCCCCAAGGGGATCAGGGGGCAGGCCTAAGCCATCAGTAGGACACCCCCTGAGGGCTCCTAATATGTGAGAGGGGCAGGTTGGGCTTAGGAACCCCCCCCCCCAGTGCATGAATTTCATGCACCGGGCCCCTAGAAATATATAACTTAAAAAGAAGTTACTTATTTCATATACTCTTATTGGTGTGATCTGAAAATTTAGAAACCCTCTATGGCATTACTAATTTATCCAATCCAACAGTCCTTTTCAGCTTATGATTTGAAAATGTTCAATACATTTAGACAGCTGACAGAAGTATATCATAACAATAAATTAAACATATATACAACACGGATTAAAGAATAGTGTAGGTCCGGCTGGTGCTGTTCAGTGGTTAAGTGTCAACCCAGGAACCAGGAGGTCATGGTTCGATTCCTGGTCAGGGCACATGTCTGGATTGCCAGTTGGATCCCCAGTAGAGGAGTTCCGGAGGCAGCTGATGGTTGATTCTATCTCATCGTTGATGTTTCTATCTCTCCTTATTCCTTCCTCTCTCTGAAATCAACAAAAAACATATTCCACTCTAATTCATAAAAAATGCCCTCATCTTAATCATAGACATTTTGGACCTAACTAAAATGTGCATTAAAACTTATGTTCTTAATATTTTTCATTGTAAAATTGTGGGTAACTGGCAGAGCGATTCTTGAAGTAATGCTCCATTTGTTTTACTATCAAGCACTAGAGAAACTATTTTCATGAACTGTGTCCACAAACCATTCAGTTAAAGTTGAGGGTGTTTTCACTGAAGCTTATGCTGTACATCTGAAAAACCAATGATGCTTAAAGGAGTTTGAAATCACAAATTTATCAGATGAAAAAAAAAAAAAAAGAAAGAATATTCAGTTTGGAAGAAGAAGCAGGAGAAAATGACTGCAAAAATAGTTTGATTTTTTTACTACATTACTTTAGTATGAAATAAATATGCATATACCTCATAGATTATGGGAAATTTAACAAGTATGATTAATATAATTTAATGTAATAACTGTGTAGCCTGAATTTAATTTCAATAAAAATTGATATTTTATCATACACTAGCTTTTTTTTTCATTTATTTTTATTGATTTCAGAGAGGGAGAGAGAAATAGAAACATCAGTGATGAGAGAGATCATCCATTGGCTGCCTACTGAATGCCTCTCACCATTGAGCCCACAACCTGGGCATGTCTCCTGAGTGGAAATTGAACCAGTGACCTCTTGTTGCATGGGTTGATGCTCAACCACTGAGCCACACTGGCCAGGCTCATTTTATTATTTGTTTTTTTAATTGGATTTTGAAAGATTTTAAAAATCAAGGTAATTTTTTAAAATGTGATGCTAAAGATAAATATTTGCCCTTCTTTAAATATGACTAAATGTTTTTATATGGTAATAAAAGTAAGTGCATTTATATAACTAAGTTAGAGAAATATGTATAAAAACCAATGACTTTTTAAATTATGTTTTGTGAAAAGGATTATCTTTTCATGTTTTAATATTAGCACAATTATTCAGAATCTCACATTCTGTAGTTTCCATTTCCTCTCGAAATAATATTGACATTTATTTTTTTGCTGTGTATTACCTTATTACTTAAAAAATGTATGTAAGAAAAAGTATATATGACACTTTGATTGATTTTTGTTGTCTTGTACTACAGTCTTTGAAGTAAAACAGAAGTGTAGAACTGTTACTAAGAAAATGTCTTTCAACACCAGAGCATTCGTCTGGTTATTTCAGATAAATATTTTTGGAGAAGGCATATTTGTATCATTAATGGTAATTAAAAACTAACGAGAAGACATTATATTGACCCTTTATATCTAATACTTAAATAAATTTTAAACAATATTTTTTTCCTTTTTCAAGTAAGATATTTACTTTTTGTTACTATTATAGAGGAAATAGTAACAATTCTAACATCTGTAGTAGTTTTTTTTTGTAAAATACTGTTAGGTCAGAAACATAATTTTCTCAACAGAATCCAATCCACGATGCACAAAATGTTTTTATATGTTGTCTATATTGTCTTTTCCTCTTTTGTGTCATGTCAATGTCAATAAGTTATTTTCTAGTAATGGGGACCAATTAATTATAAAAATTGGGTAATCAGCCATGACCTTGTGTTGAGGCAGGATAGATGACAGTTTATTCTGTGGAATATAACAGAAGAATTGTGGTATAATTGGACAGATCAAACTAGGCATGTTTTTAAAAGAAATGTAAGATGGGATAATGATAATTAAATTCCTTATTTTATTTATTTATTTTTAAATATTTATTGATTGACTTTAGAGAGGGGAATGGAGAGAGAAACAGGCAGAATTGATCTGTTGTTCCACTTATTTATGCATCCATTGTTGATTCTTGTGTGTGTCCTGACCAGGAGTTGAACACTCAACCTTGGTGTATTAGGAAGACGCTCTAACCTGGCTAGTAGTGGCTTTTATGTTTTATATGAAAGCACCAGGCACAATAACTGTTACAGAAAAGTAGTCAGTTATAAAAGTGGGAGTAATGGTAGTAAGAGTAATAATGGCAATCACAGTGTTGTGAACAGCAGCACCAGAAGTGGAGTTGATCAGTAAGAAACATCCATCTGCAGACACTTAATCCCCATCACTTAATTTGTTTCATCTATCTTTTTGTATACAAGGGACTTGAGGTAACTGTGTCAGCTAAACAGAGCATAGTCTGAATTATTTCATAAATTTTACATCAGTGTGCGAACCAGTAGAGATGGCCTCAGATCCTAGGAATGAGGACTGCTCCAGGAAATTAATATAGGATTCAAAGAGCAAGTTCTAGGAAAGATAGATGAAGTCTTTTCCAGTAGTGTAAATCAAGAGTATTAAAACAATGTTACCTTTGTCATAATTTTATTAATATCAGTTCCTTTCTAAGATTATTGTAAATCCATTAAAAAAACTGTGGTGTATTTTATAGTTTAACATACTCTAAATAATCTGTTGAAATGCATTGAATTATTAAATTGTGATTGGAAGTTAAATGTGTTATTTATGTGGGAGGCTTTATAAATTGTCATGTGCAGGTAAGACACTAGTGCTGTGATAATGTTGATGAAGATGATGAAGATAGTGATTGTAATTAGAGTAAGTCAGTGCCCCCATTCATTGTCTAGGATATTAACATCTCTGATTTTATGAACCAAGGAGCCACTGTTAGGAATGCAATCCTGTGTTGTCTACCACACTGAAACCTGGTGTGATTAATAAATCCATCCCCAACAGGAAGGTGTTGATTAGGGAAAGAGGAGCAATAAGATATCTTTGTTTGCTTAAAGGGAATTCAGTAAATGAGAATAACCAAAAAGATGATCATAAGCATTTGTGAAAAAAGTTAAGAGGAGACTGTTCATTTCATCATTTGTTCCTATCAAGGAGACTTTGACTCTTGTATATATATTTAGCCAAGTTTAGTTACTGACTATAACTTGGAGACTATAAAATATCATTTTTTCTAGTATAAAAAACCTCAGAGAGAAAAGAGGATTATGTCAATTAAAGCTGACTTCATCTATATGCTATTTATAAATATAACATGTTAGGCTTAATGTCCCTGCATTACATTAGAGAAGCTTTTTAACAGTGACTGAAAAGAAAAAGTCACTGTATAAAGTTTTGCTACTGCAAAGTTAACGTACAAAGTGAAAAAAGAGAAAAGGAAGAGAATGCTTATTTTCCTATAATTTACATATATGAGTTAATTTATTCATCCATTCATCATTCATACAGCCATCTCTGTCAGTCTGTATAATTATATATTTTGCTACCTTCTTATGTTTTTGGATATATGTAATGATAAATTTAGTTTATGGAAATTGTCATTAATATGAGAATGTTTATATACACACACACACACACACACACACACACACATGTATGGATTGTGTTAAAAATACATGGGTAGACACCATTAATTTCCACTACATCTCTATAAACAATAAAATTATACAATTGCACCAAATTGAAAAGTCTATACCAGGGTTTCTCAATTTTTTTACTATTACCTCTTTAGACCTGAAAATTCTTTGTTGGGGGTGAGCAATGTCTGTCTGTGCATGTATAATGTTTACTAACAAACCAGATCTCTACCCACAAGATGCTAGCTATCCCCAGAGGTAACTACTGTAGATGTCTCCAGATATTGCTAATGTCCCCTAAAAAAGCAAAAGACCCCCCAGTTGAGAAACACTGTTTTATACTATGTAAATGATAATGTAAACGGGCAGCTATAAGTATACATGAAATAATAATTTGTGTTAGAAATAGGCCCAGCACACCAGATACATGTGCCTTTTGTTCACATTTAACGTACATCTAATGTCATTAAAAATAATTTACAAAGAAGAAAATGTTAGTTTGCTTCAGATGACCCAAAGTTCATGTAGTATTTAGGAAAATTCTCTCCACAAATTGTTCTTTATCCCAGTAAATGACATTTCTGTCTCAAAGCTAAAGACTGATTTATTTTCTTCTTTAATTACCATAGCCATTAAATCAGGAAAATATTTGTTATTCCACCTATGATAGGTGGCTTGAATCTCAGCCTGGCTATTCTGTACTCACATCTTCTCTTACCTGGCAAATTTTTCCTAGCTTTCTCTACCAGCTTGTTATCACCTTACCACAATTTTATACTTCAACCAGCCAGATAATTCTATAAAACAAACCACAGCCTAATTTCTTTATATATAGCACCATTAAATCCTCATTGCCTGAAGGATAAAAATCTGAATTTCTACTTTACCTTTTTTTCTGATTGGGTCTCCTGTCCTCATAGCCTCATTTTTTTTTTTTTATTTAGGACTTTTAGACCTGTCTCAAGACACTCTACCAATAGACATGTCATTGGCTCAGCTTAGATTGCACAACTATGCCCTTCTAACACATCCATTTTCTGAGTTTGAATAGAGAAGATTTTTAGAAAGAGGAATACCATGCAATCTGAAATTGATTGAGTCTAAAATTTCAGGAATCAAATGGTAAGGTGCAACACCTTTATGTACTTGCTTTTTTCCACCTAATAACTATTTTTATAACCTTTATATTGAAAATATAAGACAAATACTGGACACTTCATAAAACAAATACATAGCTTAAGGAGTATGTAAAAGACATACACTCATAACTATCAGTGTACCTCAAGAATTAACACTATCCCAACTTTGACAGAAATTGCTTTCTTTAATTTTTTTAAAATTTTATAATAAATAAATAATGCTTCCTCAGATACCATAGTTTGGTTTTTATAAATATATGATATATAGATATAGATATAGATATAGATATAGATATAGATAGATAGATAGATATAGATATATATTTAATTTAAGACTTTTAATTACAAGTTCCTTATAATGTTATCCCTTCAAGCCTAGGACATTTTTCTGTAACATTTTCCCGAACTTGAGCTTTGTTGATTGTTTACTCATGATGGAAGTTAAAATGTTCCTCTGTCTTCCAGAGTTCCTCTGAATCGGTGGTTGGGTCCAGAGCATGTATCATATTCATGCTCAGTTCCTTTGGTAAAAGTGAGGGTGGCGGTGAGGATATTGAGAAGCACATAGCGGCTTGTTGTTGAGAACTGCCTAAGGTCTGAGAATTTTAGCCTGATTGCAAGCTAATAGCTTAGTCTGACACTTGGGTTGGCAGAAGACATGAGATTCTTTGGCACAACAATCAACCTGAGCTTCATGTTTATGTTGTATTCCCTGGGCAACTTCCATGGGGTGATTGGGAAGCAGGAACAAGTGGATCCTAAGAAAATAAATATAAAAAATACTTTGTCACAGTTGAAAAACTGCGAGCTTAGGAAATCCCAGTCTTCTAAAGAGGACTGACAGAAAATTTACCCTCTGCCCTATGGGGAGAAACTGCTATTATATTCCAGTGTTGTATGCTATGTACACACATCCTTGAAAAATAGTCCAAAAGGAAAGCTGTCACAAGCAATGCAGAAATACCAATCAGAATTATCTCCCATCTGTTTTCCTCTATTATTGTGACACTAGAGGCCTGGTGCATGGGATTCTTGCACTGGGAGTGGGGCAGGAGGTGTCCCTCAGTCCGACCTGTACCCTCTTGCAATCCTGGACCCTTCAGGTAGGGTCCCTAGGCCTGGCTGGCAATCAGGGTCTATCAGGGCTTTCCTTCCTCCGGCTGCGGGCAGCTAGACCCACCCCTGCCACCGCTTGCCATCTGTGCAGCACTGCCCCACACCCTCCCCTCTATGGGCAACAGGCATGGGGTACGATCGCTTGGCTGGTCTGGGCCTCCCTCTGTGGGGTGATCATGGGGCAATGGTGGGCCCCCCGGACCAATCATATCACACCCACCTTGGCTGGCCTGGCACCAGTGCATGCTATAGCATGGTCATCTGGAAGGTCATCCGGATGGTCATTCTGCTATTCGGTCGTTTGGTCGGTTGGCATATCATGCTTTTATTATTATAGATAATTTGTAATGATCCATCATTGATGTTGAATACCTAGAACTATCCATTCATAAGAAATTTTAGAATGATGTAGCTCTAATTTTTAAAATAAACTTTATTAGAAAAGTGTTAGGGAAATTGTGAAGTACAGACTGTTCTCATATAGCTCACATTCAGTTTCCTTAATTGTTCATATTAATTTGTTCCAATTAATAATCCAGTATTGATTAACACTCATTTTACCTTTTTTTTATTTATTAGTTAGAATATTCTGTAAAGACATACTGTATTTAACCTATTATTTGGTTACCAATGTTTTAGCTCATTTAGGAAAAAAAAGACTAAATGCTTATTTTCTTTTACTTACTAGTTTTTAAGAAAACAAATCGGTTCTATATTATTGTCCAGGTGTGATTATTTAAATTCTTTTAATATTATTATAAACTCATAAGTTAAAATATATGTCGTGGGACTCCATTTTTGTTATTTTAATCATTTCTGTAATTCAGACTGCCCCATCATCAACATGGAAGGGTCTCCTCCAAATGGCTTAAGGGCCCTTTTGACATGACCACACTCATTTGTGATAGTGTCCTCACTATCTGGCATAAGAAGATGTTTTAGGCCTATCTTATACATGTACAAGCTCTGAGATTTCTCCAACAACAACAAAAATTGTATTTCAAAGTGTGTTTCATGAAAGTACATTTCAAAACCACAAGCTAGATGCTAGGTCCCTAGGTATTTAGTAATAACCTAAAGCTAAGTATAACTTCTAACACACTACACAGTTTGTTGAGTGAATGAAACCAAAATAGGCAGAAGAAAGCCATGACATTTAGAAAATATTTAAAATCAATATATCTGTACCTTGTAAATAATATATAAGCTATCTTAGAAGAAACTGTGTGATTTTCTCACTTTAGAACTCTGTAAAGGGGAAACAGTGTGGAAAACATTTGAGGGTGAATTTGTTTGAAGCTGCTGAAAACACACACACGCACACACACAGACAGACACATACACGAGTATATCTCTTGGTAAGATATTATTTTTTTAAAAATGCAAATTTTTTCTCAAAAATGGGAAGCGGTGATGTGTGACAGAATGTGGGATAACTTTATACAAGATGAAGAAATGTTTAATGCATGAAATTCTAAAATAAAAACTTATGCGTAAAGAAACAAAGATATGAGAGAAAGCTTTCAAGACACTGTTTATCTTTCTTGGCTGAGCTTTTATCTTCTTGAGATTGGAAGTGATGAAGGATAGTAAGCACCATGAGAACCAAATCTATTCTGTGTGCCACTGTGCCTCCAGCACCTAGAACAGTGCTTCTTAGATAGTAGGGGGACAGTAAGTAATTTGTGGAATAAGTGATTACTGGATGGATGGATGGATGGATGGATGGATGGATGGATGGATGGATGGATGGATAAGATGGAAAGCACAAAGACTTAAGGAATTTTATAAGGAATGGAAGTCAAGTGAATTTTATTAAATAATTAGTATGTGGCAGTTGCTTTTAGATATAAATGTATCTAGTTTCTAAATTTAATAAAAAGCACAAGTCTTTCATTTTCTTATTCAAAAATTTGATTAAGAAAGCACAGTTTCATTACATATGGTGGGTACAGGAAATACGAGGGGAACACATTGTAAAGTAAATGACTGCCTAACCACTATGTTATATCTCTGGTACTAATGCTACTAATAATAAAGCACAGTTTTAGCCAAGTACTGTGACATATAACATAGGTCATACAGTTAAAAAATCAGTTCTCCAAATTTCAATAACTTGCTTTTACCACCAAATTTATTTGCACAAACATACTTAAATATGAAAAGCATTTTAATATCTAGCTTCCAAAACGCTGATCTCAACTGATGTTATGTCTGCAGTGTTGGCTATATCCACAGATACCTTCAGAATATCTGCTGCATTTGTTTGACTTGAATAATAACATCATAACATAAGACCTCATCACTGGAAAAGATGACTCAAGTATTCTTTAAAAAATAATTAAGACGTTTGCTTTATGTTTTGACAAACAAATATTTACACGGATATTAAAGTGTTTCCTGGCAGCCCTGTCACACCCAATCCTGATGCACTGGCTCTACCATTTCTGAAATTGTTCACCCTTTTCATTTAAAAATAACAGCAGACTAGTCACAAAAGCAGTCACCTCTACCTCTCGAATCCTCGAAGGCCATTTCCCACATGCTTTTCAAAAGAGGCAGCTGTTGTCACACATCATTTCATGAAAGACTATTTTCCTCCTTTAAATTTTCAGAGGGCAAAAAAAATCACATTTATAAAATACCTCAGACTTGAAACTGTCACTCTCAATTGAAATTGAAATGCTATCAAGCAGTTTTCTCACATAAATTTGATGATGTGTAGTTATTCACTTAGAGAGAAATGCGGTTTTATAGATGCTAGGCTACAGAACCAGCCTGTTGAACAAGAGTCAAAATTCAGGATTCACATACAAAAGCAACAACTAATACTGAGAGCCTATTATAAGTTAGGCCCTTTAAAAAAAATCTTACAGGGATTTACCTGTTTATTTATTTTATTTTAATTTAATTTATTGGAGTGACATTGGTTAATAAAATTATATAGATTTTATGCCAGAGTTATGAATGTTCTCTGCTTTAGAAATTCTCAGACTTGCTCTAAGGGGTAGAGAGATAAATTATGTAGATTTCAGGTATACAGTTCTAGCACACATCATCTGCGCATTGTATTGTGTGCTCACCACCCCAAGTCAAGTCTCCTTCTATCACCATTGATCCCCCTTTTACCCTCTTGCACTTCCCCGACCCACTTCCCTCTGGTAATCACCATACTATTCTTCTATTTTTAAATTTTTTTTGTTTTAAGAAGAGGAGGAGGAAAAGGAGGAGGAGGAGGAGGAGGAGGAGGAGGAGGAGGAAGGGGATGGAAAACTTGGGGGAAACATTCACCATACTATTGTCTGTGTCGTCCATGAATCTTCATTTTTTCTTTGCTTAATCCCTTTACCCTTCTCACCCAGCCCCCAAACCCTCCTTTCTGACAACTTTCACTCTCTTCTCTCTATTCATGAGTCTGTCTCCTCTTTGTTTGCTAGTTTATTTTTTTCATAGATTCCACATATAAATGAAATCATATGGTATTTGTCTTTCACTGACTGGCTTATTTCATTTACTAGCATAATACTTTCTAGTCCATCATGCTGTCACAAAATGTAAGATTTCCTTATTTTTATGGCTGAGTAGTATTCCATTGGAAGCGGCCCAAGTGCCTGTCAGTAGATGAGTGGATAAAAATGTTGTGCATAAACAATTTACAGGGATTTACTTTTCAAAACATTTCTAGTATTTTCATTTGCAGACGAAGATACCTACAAAAAGATAAATATTGCATCCATTATAGTGTTGCTAAGTGCTAGACTTTGAACTCAGGCAGCGTATTCCTTTGTTAGGACTGACACATGGGTCATTTGATCATTAGCTTCTAGCTTTCAGAATTGAGAGAAAGTGAATTTCTGTTTAAATCACTCATTTGTGGCCCTAACTGGTTTGGCTCAGTGGATAAAGCGTTGGCCTGCGGACTCAAGGGTCCCAGGTTTGATTCTGGTTAAGGGCATGTACCTTGGTTGCAGACACATCCCCAGTGGGGGAGTGTGCAGGAGGCAGCTGATCGATGTTTCTCTTTCATTGCTGTTTCTAGCTCTCTATCCCTCTCCCCTCCTCGCTGTGAAAAATCAATAAAATATATTTAAAAAATAAAATAAATCACTCAGTGTGTGGTGATTTGTTAATTTAGGTTTAAAAATTTAATTGTACCTCTATAACCACATGTATATAAACACATGTATATACATATACATTTTTAAAGATGGAGTTTCTGCAGTATAGATTTTTGGTAATATAGACACATGAAATTGAGATTTGTATAAGATTCTATAAATGGATCAACCAAAGCTCCCAATTTAATTTGTGTAACATAACTCTAGTGTAGCAAGTCTACGGTACAGGGATCTTCCTGAGATGAGGTCAGGAGATGAAGGACCATCTGGGAATGTAGACCTGAAGCCACAACTATTAAGAACTCTCTGGCCACCTCAGAAAGATATAGATGACAATGAAAAAGATGGTGACTTGAGAGAGGGGAGTGAAGTCCTCTTTTCAGTGGAACTCAGGTATACCCTGCCAGGAAGTTAGGGCTGAGCGCGGGCTGAGTGGCCAGGGATGACTGAATGGCGTGTACGTTTTTAGACAGCAGGGATGGAAGCAGCAGGTGCCCTGAGAGCCTGGCTCCTGGTGGATGAGTGCTAGCGGTTTTGCAGAGAAGAATTAGAAGTGATTCTCTGCCCATTTACAGTGTTACTTCATGCTGTGTGACACGAGTGTGGCTTCAACCCTGCCACAGGGTACATGACATCTCATGTTACTCCATGTTTCCCAATCTAATTAGAACAGACATTGAGTCCCTGCTGGCCAGTGTGGCACGATCATGGGAGCTTTAAGGAGAGTGAGAAAACAAAGCAAGATGCCGAAGCCAAATGCGGGAATGAAGTGTAGAGTCAGTCATGTTCTCCCTCCTCATGCAGCAGGGATATGCAATGTTTGCTGTATCCGTACTAGTATTTTTCCTGGTAAAATTCTAAATACTGTGCCACAGTTATGAATGTTCCCTGCTTTAGAAATTCCCAGAGTTGCTCTAAGGGGCAGAGATGGAAATTAATTGCCTAGGGAAAGTTAATGGAAAGCTGTACTGATAGAGAGGTTACAATTTGCTGCAACATTTGTCACTGTCAGAGAACACATACATTCTGCAGTCACTGCCAGGAGAGGGGCTTTCTCCCCTGCCTTCCACCCTCATAGTTCTCTACTCCTTACTCTCTTCTGGGATACTACAGACTATTTAGCTTCAAGTCTAGGGATCATGGTATTCATTACTATATTTGTATTATTTTTGAATGATATATAATTGGATATGAGTACACAAGAAACTAGAGTAGAATTCATCAGAACTAGTTTGACTCGCTGCAAGAGGTTTTTAACAAAGGTAAAGAGGTACATTTTCAAATGATGCTTACATTAAAGAAGAGTAACCCACAAAAGTAAACTTGCTGCATAATTCAAGTAGGAACAAATCTAGGAAAGAGTTTTACACGCTTAGTAAAAAATGTATAATTGCCTTTAATCTACATAAAATTGTTCCTAAACACTGATTAAATTTTCAGGAATCCTGAGGTTCTGCAATCACTTGAATCTTGAGGTAGGCAAAGAATTATTTGAGGAACTATTTACTACTCCCACTGAGGATAAAGATAGGGAAAACTGCTGAAACAAAAGAATAAAACATGGTGATGTGGGTCAGGGTTAAGCACTGACCCAACCAAGAGGTCACAGGTTTGATTCAGATCAGGGCACAGGCCTGGGTTGCTGGCTCAGTTCCAAGTAGGGGGTATGCAGGAGGTAGCCAGCTGAGCAATGATTCTCTCCCATCATTGATGTTTCTATCTCTCTATCCCTATCTCTTCCTTTCTCTCTGAAGTTCAATAAAAACATTTTTAAAAGAAGAAAGGGATTGTGCCCAATACCAAAAAAAAAAAAATTACAGTTAGTTGTGAAATGAAATAGAATTTTAAAAATAATACTGATTATTTTTCTGGAGTGATTTGTAGATAAATGGAAAGCCCGCTGAAGTAATGAAACCTTGCTAATCTTTGATTAGACTAGTATCCACTGGGATTCTTAGGAAGTTTATAACTGCAGATGTCCCATTAAAAATGTTATATGAAAAGAATGCTTACAAATTTTTGTCCTTTGGAACAAACTATGTATTCTTTTTTAGATTGCTCATTAGTATGGTATGGGAAGTTGGTAAAATTTATTTTGTTTTGCGATTTATTTTGATTTTCATCATCAAATGCCATGAGCAAAACAAATTTGCCCCTTGGCTTAGAAGAGTTTTGAAACATTTAAAGCTTTAATGATCTTCAGCTGTATTCACTCTTTGAACAAAGCAGATGTAGAAGCTTTGACAATGGAAATTAATCAGTTATAGTCAGCAGAAGCTTATGCCACAAGGAGAGAGATATCTTCAGGTGAGTATTCACTCTGGTTGACAAAATAGACAATTTCCTGAGACGCAAACTTCCTGATCAACACTAGAGTTAGGCTTTACTCTTGTGGAGGCATTCTGGTGAGGTCTACTCACCACTGTGGTCCTTGGGCACAAGTCTGATTGTGTTGTTCCAACAATGATTTTGTTAGCAGAATGTTTATGAAACAATTCGCATAGAAAACGCTGTCTCAAATGACCTTAAGCATAGTTTCTTACTTTCCAATTCCATTCCATTCAGCAGCCATTAGTAAACATTTGCTCAAGAGTCTGTACTAAGGGCTGTAACAAACAGAGAAAAAAGTATAAGGAACCAGTCCTTTAGTTTAGGAATACATTGCAACTCGAAGAGGCAAGACATAACCATACTGAAGTCACATAGCAAAGGAATTAAAAGCAAAAGTTCCTATGCAATGATATTATAATCAGTTCTGTTTTCAAATCCAATTCTTCACAGAGAGCTCATTTTGGCTATTATTAGAGAAAGAATTTGTCATAGCTAGCATCTATTGGACACTTATTACTTGTCAGACACTTTTATTATATCTTCTAATCCTTATAAAACTTTTATAATAGAGGTTTTACTCTTTTTTTTTTCTTCCGATGAAGAAAGTGAAGTTTAGTAGAATAAACAATTTGATGCATAAAGCCTGGATTTAAGGCTAGCTTTGCTTGGCAGTTGAGGCTCCATTTCTTACTATTATAATTTCCTTAGATAAGTCCTTTGTTTAAGAGTTGTCTTATTTTCATAAAAAGTTCTTAGATAGTTAAAAAGATTGTGCTACTAAGATTCCAATGCCTGAAAAGAAAAGAACAATGGATAATTGGCATGATTGTGTGACCATATCAGGCATTGTAAAAGTTAATTGGCACTTACAGATATCTCTTGACTTACCAGGATTGCTTAGTGAGCTGCCAGAATTAACTTATAACCGTATTATTGACTCTTTTTTAAAGAGAATATTAAATTGTTTGTTGATTACTCATGATAAGAGATGCTAGACAGGCTTCTTCCCTTTCTATAATTTTATCTGGTACCATAATTCAATTTAGATATATTTATTGCATAGGATGTGCCAACACTCATTAATAACCAAATAAACTTTAAATGGTGAACTCCAGGTCACCACACAGTGACTGTTAAATCAACTACACCAAGGTTTTGGAATACAATGGTTATAAATAACTTTCAAAAGGAACTTGGCATCACCCAGAGGAATTCTAATTCTGGCTTCAGAGTAGACTAATTTTATACAGCACAGTTTTAAAAAGACTTATTTATTGGAGTCATGATCAGACTGTTACATCTTTCTCAGCATTAAGCTGAAAGTAATCTGACCATTACGAAGTTGTTTCCTGTGATTTTATTTGCAATCAGTATGCATTGTAGCTCATGTTATCTGCAATGGATCTTCTTACTGAGATATTTCAAAATATTTGTTCACAGACAGTTCTTAGGAGTACCTAAAAGAATGTGACTATGAACACCAGAACAATAGAAGAATTAAGAGATGTAAATTAAGCCATAATTGGTTGCATTACAATAAAAGAATTTTAAATTTATCTTCCAACATTTGTTAAAAAGTTAATGGTTCTGTGAGCCCCTCCAGACATAAAATGTTACAGCAATAAATCTTGGGTTGAGAGATTTGTGTTATCTTTTCCCCTCCTATTGTTTTCATTGTTTATCTGGATGGGAGAAGGGGATATGTGGATTAAGGTAAATAGGACCTGCACCATCATTATCATCAAGTAAGTCACGCTGGGTAAATTACATATTACCTAATCCTGGTGGCTTTGTTCAAAGTGGGTTAAACAGATGCAAACAGTGGGTTGACATATAATGATGTCCAGAGTTCGCATGGCAAAAGGATATTGGTTAAGCCAATGTTTAAATTGCACACACTATTTTGCAAGACAAGAGACTAACAAGCAGAATGTACAATAAAAGAGACTCATTTTCAATACCAGAACCTCAGTTATAAACAATTCTTCCAGTCCCTGAATCTCAACAAAGGAGTAGCTGTTGCCTTAATCTGGTTATTTGTAGCTTCTGCTGATGAAGCCATGCTGAATAGCACATCTTTATTAATTAACTAGAGGCCTGGTGCATGAATTTGTGCATCAGTGGGGTCCATGGGTCTGGCTCTACAGGATTGGGCCAAAACCAGCTCTAAGACCTTGCCCAAGGGGTCCCGTATTGTGAGAAAAGGTAGGCCAGGCCAAGGGACCCCACCGGTGCATGGTTGGGGCTGAGGAGGGATGCAGGAGGTTGGCCAGCTGGGTAGGGACTGCAGGAGGGCTCCAGGGCAGGTCGGGCCCATTTCACTCAGTCCTGATTGGCTGGACCCCAGCAGTCAGCTAACCTACCAGTTAGAGCATCTGCCCCCTGGTGGTCAGTGCACATCATAGCGACTGTTTGACCAGTCAACTGCCCCCTGGTGGTCAGTGCACGTCATAGCGACTGGTTGACCAGTCAGCTGTCTGGCCCCTGGTGGTCAGTGCATGTCATGGTGAGCAGTTGAGCATATTACACTTTCATTCTTTGAACGGGTGACTGGGTGACCAGACACTTAGCATATTAGTCTTTTGTTATATAGGATAGCTAAAAATAGCTCATCTCCCTAACAAACACGGTATAATTGCTATTGACTTCACTTCTTCACTCATAACTTTCTTTTTTTTAAAAAAATATTTTTATTGATTTCAGAGATAAAGGAAGAGGGAGAGAGAGAGATAGAAACATCAGTGATGAGAGAGAATCATAGATTGGCTGTCTCCTGCAAGGTCTACACCCTGACCTAGAATAGAAATGTGGCCTCCCACTTCACATTGACCCTCAACCATTGAGCACAAGTGCACACAATTGAATGGACACAGTGGGCCACACGTCCAAAACCCATGTCCTCACCACTCACACATTTGTGCCTGGACTACCCATCTTTCCCAGGTGCATGGACATTGGTGGCGGAATCTGTCGCCGAGCTGGGAAAGATGGTATCACAGCACCTGAATGATGATTCAGGGATAGATGAAAATGGAGTCCTGGAATCACAGTGGTTTGGAGCATGGTCAAGAAAAATGAGTGCTGACTCCAGATGGGCACTTCTCTTGTCTCCATAGACTTTGTTTAGTGGTGAAGGTGGCTGGAGAACAGCTGGAGTACTCAACAAATACATGTTGGTTTCTCACTATGTACCATCACTGTTCTGGTCACATGATTGAACAAATCAATGCTCTGTCCTTGTAGAGCTTATATTCTTGGAATAGGAGAGATGGGCTGTTATTACTAAATTTAATGAATATATAAACTCCATAGTGCATCAGAAAGGGAGAAGTATTGTAGAAACAATTAAAGTTAGAGCAGAGAATGTGGCAGGGTTGGCCTCTACTGAGAAATTGAGATTTGTGTAAAAACTTGAAGGCAGTGAGGAAAATAGCCAAGAAGATAATAAGAGGGAGAGAAACTCAAGCTTTTGAGAGTGGTGTGAGTACCTGGGGATAGGATCACAGTTGTCATGTGGGAATAACAAAGAGAATGAACAAGATGGAGAGTTTAAAAAAAAAGAAATCAGAATAAAAACACTGATGGCCAGATTACATAGTGCAGCACTACCCAAAATAATTATAATGATACCTATGAAAATGTAAGTTAAATGTTTTGTAGCCACAATGAAAAGTTAAATAGAACCAGGTCAACTTAACTTTAATAATCCACTTAATGTAATGCAGTCTATCTAAAATGTAGTTTTAATGCCTAATCTCTGAAGTTCAGAGTGTATTTTGCACTTGAAACACATTGCTCAATCTTTACTAGCTACATTTCAAGTGCTTAATAGCCAAATATGGCTGAAGCTTCTTGTATCAGGCAGATAGAGGTTTTGACTCATCATTAGAAAAACTTTGCATCACTTGGAGTGACTTGGGAGATGATTCAGCATTTTAAGAATTTAAGTGTCATTGATTTGATTTTTGTTTAAAGATCAGGGGTAGCCTTAACTGAGAAAACACCATAAGCAATCAAGAGTAGAAACAGATTTATTGCAATAATATTGATGAGGAATGATGGTGGCTCAGATGACAGCAGTGGCTAACATAAGAAGTATTGGGCTCCCTGATCATTTTAAATATGGGGCATATAGGAAGATGTGTGAGAGGAGAGTCAATAATGATCTCAGGACTTTGGCCTGAACACAAATTGACTTCAGCTGAGATGGAGAAGGCTCTTGGAGGGGTGAGGGGAAGGAAGATGTCGGGTCAGTTTTAGATTCGTGTGTCTGAGAAGTGTATTAGGTATTCAAGTGAAGATGTAGAAAAGGGAGTTGGTCATGAGTGTGGAGTTTAGGGGAGAGTTTGGAAGTAAAAGTTTGGAGATTGGCAAACTTGAACCAGGATGAGATCACCAAGGGAGTAAAAATGGAAGGAGAAGAGGATACCAAAGACTGAGCCTTGGGATACCTGAAATTAAGAAATCTAAAATAACATGAAGTTGACATTAAAATAATATAAAATGTTTTAGTACTTTTGCAGTGTATTTAATTTTTTACAAAAATGTCACACGTGTTCATAACTGTCATTATGATCTTGTTCTTTTTACTGAAAAACTATACCTTTATTTTTTAAATTGAATTTATTAGGGGTGATATTGTTTCACTAAACCATAGAGAGTTTCAAGTGTACGACTCAATAAAATATCATCTGCCCACTGTATCCTGCATTCATTGCTCCAAAGTCTCTTTAAATGAAACCCTTTTATGAATTTTTTGCTTTAAAATGTCTCACAAACCTTGAATTAATTAATTCATATTATAGATAACTACATTAAAAAGTATACAGTGAAAATAGAAATTGTGTTCATAATCACAAGTATGACCATAATGTCTTTACTGCATATTTTTATATGTGTTCCCCAGAGATAGATTAGGCCCACTGTTCTTTGACAGTATAGCATTCAACACCAAAGTAGCAGTTTAAAATTTGTCCCACAATTTACAAATTATTACAGCTTTGTTTTATTTGTGATAAGCTTACCAGCTTGCATTTTTATATGAAATTTGATTGATGATTATGTGTGCTTATTCATTTTAGTCTGTCAATAAACGAGATTTCACCCTCACTGGTTTGGCTCAGTGGATAGAGCATAGGCATGTGGGCTGAAGGGTCCCAAGTTCAGTTCGGGTCAAGGGCACATGCCTGGGTTGTGAGCTAGATCCCAAGTGGGGGGCATGCAAGAGGTAGCCAGTCAATGATTCTTTCATCATTGATGTTTCTCTCTCTCTCCTTCTCCATTCCATTCTGAAATTAATAAAAATATATTTTAAAAAATAAAAATAAATGATATCTCCATGTCTTGAATTATATTCAGCTCTCAAGTATAAAGAACTAGGGTCCCGGTGCACAAATTCGTGCACCTTGAAAGGAACTGTGGACCGAAAGGCTGTGGTGGGCACAGGGGCAGGTCTCGGTCCATCTTCTGTGCCCCCACCTGACCCCTCCCATGCAGCCCCCAGTCCTCTATCTCCCAGTAGCCTTGCTCCCTCAACAGCTGCCCCCACACACTGATGGCTCCAGCCCTGCTCGCACCTGCTGATGGTGCGGAGCAATTGGGATTGCCCCTCAGGAACAGGGGGAGGTGGAGAAGCCCTCAAGAGCAATTGGGGCCGGCAGCCACTGCTCATACCCACTGATGGTGCTGAACTATCGGGACCGGCACTGGGCACTGGAAGCAGATGTGAGCGGTGGCTCTGACGCTTGCTGTGGGTGTGAGCAGGGCCAGAGCTGGCAGCAGGTGGGACCACAGCATGCGGGAGCAAAGAATTTTTAGTAGACACCAGAGACTTACCCTCGCTCACCTGCTCCGCCATCCCACCGTGGCGGATACTTGCCATGCTCTGTGCTCTGCTGCCTGCTGCTGACTCCTGCCATGTTCTGCACGTGCCCCTTGGTGATCAGTGCATGTCATAGGGACCAGTTGTTCGATTGTCCCACCATTTGGTCTATTTGCATATTAGGGTTTTATATATATAGATGCTTCCTAAAACAAAATCCATTATTTTACTGTAGACACATACCTGACTTTAAAAAATACAACTCATATTTCAAATGAGATTTTAACTCTTTGTGATCTTGTATTATCAAGACAACTGTTTATAACAATTGTGGAAATGGGTGTATTACTAATACTGATGAATAGACTTAAGTGACTTATTTTTATCTAAATGACTACATAGATATACCGATAAATGATCTTTAATATTTTAATAGAGGCATCTGTTTGTGTCTTTTCAGTCTATTCGAGAAGTCACAGGCTACGTGTTAGTGGCTCTTAACCAGTTCCGTTACCTGCCTCTGGAGAACTTACGCATTATCCGTGGGACAAAGCTGTACGAGGATCGATATGCCTTGGCGATATTTTTAAACTACAGAAAAGATGGCAACTTTGGGCTTCAAGAACTTGGATTGAAGAACTTGACAGGTAAGAGAAATATACACACTAATAAATATACTCTCATCAATATGATGTTATAGAAACACACCTGTGTGTGTGCAGTTACTGCAGTGTGGGTTACACTGAGGAACGCTAGAAAGCATTTAACATCTACTATTCATTCATTTTATGAGAAAGTGTTCCCTACGATTCCCTTGTTTTATGTACAGATATTGTGAGTGCAGTCTGAGGGATCCCTTAATACTGTTATCTCAGCTGAACAGAAGTACACTGTTGGGGAAGTGCTCAGGGACTGGAAACTGAGATAGGAAGCAGGGTTAAGAATGCTGTGTGGGGGGGTCTCAGCTGAACGGCCAACCATATCATCAAAGCTGCAGTGAAGCGATTCTCTCCTTAAAGCTCAGTGAGTACACAAGCCATTGTATCTCGTATTTTATGTAATTCCTTATTTTTGGAAAACATATCTAATTTATTTAGTAGCTCGCTAAATGCCCATGCGATTCTTTCTCAGAGTGCTTTAATTTTATACCATCAGTGCTTTCCCCCCTAATCAAGGAGTTGATCTGCTATCAACCTACTGTTACCATCTTGCTACACAAAAAAACACACTTTGTAGGAATTTGTTTTTAAACTGATCTTTGCAATCCCACTGATATCTTCTCAGTTCAGACACTTCATAGTTCACACAGTTCATAGTTCATAAAGGCTGTGGCGGAAGGCATTTGGGGCAGGGTTTCTAATCGTAAATTTTTGTCATGTGTGCCTGTAATCAAAATGTGCTAATTAGTAATTAATTATCATCCCACAGTGGGCTAAAGAAGTCTAAGCTATTAATTTAATCTAAATTAATATCTGTATATTTTGCATCAAAATATATAGTGCCTTTCTATGTACTTGAGTTCATTCAATGTTAATGTTTCTTGATATTGAAAAACAAAGTACTTTAGAAGTATTACTTTAAAATATTAAGAAATATAAGATTATTATTAACAGGATTCTTGAATTATTAGTTCATTTTATTTATAGTGGATGTAAAATACATCATTTTAGGTTAGAAGTAGCTTCATAATTAGCCAGACATGAGAGCTAAAATTGGAATATTTTGGATAAAGAAAGGAATACTGATTATGTTATTGACTTTGGATATGATTGCCACAGAATTGAATACATAATGATAACTGCAAAGTTTTTAGAGTTTATAGATTACTTTACCAACATTTTCATTTTGTTTCAGAGATAGTTATCTTACAAAATAGCAAGTTCTTTTTTTTCTACTAAATTACTACTTGCCTGGAAATAATGATAGGAGGAAGAACTTGGAAATGGAACAGATAGTGGAAATTGAATGATTGAAATTAGGACTCTAAAAATAATATGGTTTAGTTTAAAAGTTGTATAGGAAGCATTGTGTTTTCTTCATAACTCTATGATTAAATCAAAGAAGAAATGAATAATGTTTTTGAAATTTTTATAATTCTTGAGTTATATTATCATTTTATACTATGTGATATTTATAGACTTTTTTCATATATAGGTACAAATTTAATACATGAATATGTACATTTTTCTCACCATACTTTACATTAAATACTTAAACTTGTATTTTTATGAATTATAAGGATATCTCTTTGAGTATGTGCATTTTGTACCTACAAATATATAATTTATGTTTTTCAAAAGTTGGCTAAATACTCTCCTTTTTTTAAAACCAACAAATTTATGTACTAGTGCCCTTATTTAATTATAAATATTCTAATTGGTTAACTGCATGTTAGGTTATCCCAATTAGATTATTTTTGAGATGTGAACAAAAACACATTTTAAACAAAAATTGAAATGCTAAAAAATTTTGGGGAGGCCTCAATAAAAAAGTAAAAAACATATTAAGTTTACTGAATTCTGGTCAACTAGAAATAAAATAAAATGCTTACTCCAGGAGATGCATCTGAATGATGTTGCATTTGAGGAATGTAACTTCTGACCATTACATTTGAATGTCTGTCTTCAAATATGCATATGCTATTAATTAAAGTAGTACAAGTCACACAGTCCTTTTAAAGTTTTAGTTTCTCAATCCCCTTCACATTATTCAGTAATGTTCAAATAAATAACCTGATATGGAAATGGACAGGCCACTTGTGTTTGACTCGGTGTATTTTTTAAAAGTATAGATGTGGAATGAGAAAATTCTCTACTCAAAAGTGAGAGTCCTACTTACAGTCTGTCTCCCTCTTCTTTAAGATTGAAAAGAAAATTCCATCTCATGATGTTGTTTTAGGCGTTCATGAAATAAGACAAGGAACTTGCCAACCATGCTCCTTTCACATAAAGGATGCTTAGGGAACCTTAGTTTTCCTCCTCTGTATTGTTTTGTTTTTAGCTTTTCCTGAAATCTGTAAAAATAATTGATTCCAAGAATACTCCTAACTTAAGGATAAATTACTTGGAAAAAATATTTGATCAAAACTAATTGAAAATCCTCTGAGTCAGATGGAATCCACGAAGAGTGGCACATTCTTATGAAGGTGTCGATTTTAAGATCAGGTCTACAATTTCTAAAAAAAAAAAATGATACTTTTTAAAAATATATTTTATTGATTTTTTCAAAGAGAGGAAGAGAGAGGGATAGAGAGTTAGAAACATTGATCAGCTGCCTCCTGCACACTCCCCACTGAGGATGTGCCCGCAACCAAGGTACATGCCCTTGACCAGAATCAAACCTGGGACCCTTGAGTCTGCAGGTTGATGCTTTATCCTCTGAGCCAAATCAGTTAGGGCGAAAAAGCAAAAAAAATGATATTCTAATCAATGTTTTTAAAGAACATTGTTTGCTTGTCATGCCAGATGATGTATAGTGACTAAAAGAAAGATAACCATAAGCAATGTGTTTCTGTGTACAGGCAAAACATAAACATATATTTGAAAGGAAATGTTATAAATATGGGATCAGATAGAGTGACCATTTCAGCAAACTTTCTTGCATGTGTTCTTACATTCGGAGAACCACTTGTTGCTGCTAAAATGCACTAAGATCTATATGTGCCCTTCCCTAAGAGAGAAAGCAGATTAAGGTAAAAGTACTCTGTTATGAAGGCTCATCTGTGGAGAAAGCATGCTTGTTTGCTTATGACATTCAGAAAATGGAAGAGAGTTTTGGCTCTGCAGGATCCCAAATGCAATAATAGAAACTGATTAGATATCACCATGAATCTATGATTTCATTCTGAGGAAAGCAGTAAAAAATATCAGAATATCTGCTTCCTCACCTTTAGAACAGGATGTTAGCTTTGATGGTCCTGCAGACACCAACGACGATGAAAGTAGACTTGACATGGGTTGTGAACACATAACACAATATAGAGATATGTGTGAAACTATGCTCCTGAAACCTGCATAATTTTGTTAACCAGTGTCACCCCAATAAATTTAGTAAAAAGATGGAAAAAAGAGTTGGCAAACTTTCTGCATCCATTCCCAGGCACTAAGCAGTGCTTGGGCCAGAGTCATTAGCTCTTTGCACATTCTGAACTGCTAAAATCAAACCTGAGCTCTGGAGGCAGTGTGAGTCATGTTTGGGAATAACATGAATTTGTATTTTAGAAGGAATAATGAATGTAAGCAATCTTTGACAAGTCTCCAATGCAACTTAAAATATATGTAAATGTATCATCTAGTAAACACTCTGTCTTAGATAAGAAGTGAGGTATCATAATTCGTATATTGTTATAGATTTATATATTTTAAAAATACTTTCATGTTCCTTTTAAAAGTATTTTCCTACGCACAGTCCAAGAATGCTGACTGGGAAAGTACTTTTATTGTTATTTTGTATATAATGACACCAGACCCAAGGTCTTTTGGCTAATAAGGCTAACTTGTGTGAAATATAGATAAGTTCCCATCTCTTCATATTGAGCCATTCATAACCATGCTTAGGACAGTTTCTCAGGATAAGACCACAGTCAGGGAAATAATAAGTTTCTTCTAAACATAAGTATTTCAAAATTAGGCAGAAGAACTTAAGTTTATATCTTAGGAAGAACCTTGACTTTAATTGTGGCATGATACTTGAATACATCATGGGTGTATGTACGGAAAATGGCAGTAAGTTGACAAAAATACATACATACCCAAAATGATAATATTGTAAACACTAGATTTGATTTAAAAGATCAATTAACTCACTTTATAACCACTGCCATTCAACGGTGGCTTTCTAAAATCAAGGTTACTATATTCTTAGCCACTAACTGACAAATATTTAATAGTTGGTTTTAATGGGAAATGTTTAGGATTCTTTGAAATATGATGCCAGTTCAAATATTCATTGGCTTTGTTTTGTTCTACTTGTATATTGAAGACACACTGAGATATGAGCCCTTCCAAATTATCTCTACATATTTGTCTCCTCTCGGTAAATATTAAATTTCTCATAAATATTTACCCATCAGCCACTGTGTGTACACATTGGAAAGTACTTTCCCCACTGCTATTATTATTACTTAAGAGTCAGGTGCTGCCATTTTCATGGTTTACCTTCTAAAGCACTACTGCCCGACAGAACTTTCTGTGGTGATGGGGACAGTCTCGGCTGAACACTTGAGTAGCCAGTAGCCAAGATGTAGCTGCTTAAAATCTGAAATATGGCTAGTGAGATGAAGGACATTAAGTTTTACTTTTACCTAACGTTCACTGAGTTAAATTTAAATAGCCTCATGTGCAAGTGGTGATCATGTTAGTGCAGCACTGCATGGACATCGTGTTTTACCGAACC
>PVJC01009555.1:0-45718 GCA_004026665.1 Murina feae | reverse complement strand
TGGGCTGGTGGGCGTGGCCGTGAGCAGAGGCTCAGCCAGCCTAGGCAGGCAGTTGCAACAGAAGCCTCTGGTTTGCTCTAGCTCCGTAGCTGCTGGCCTCCATCTTGTCTGGGTTAATTTGCATACAGCTGCTCTGATTGGCTGGTGGGCGTGGCTTAGGTGTCTCGGGTAACAGTCAATTTGCATATTACTCTTTTATTATATTAGATGCTGTTCCTTTAAGGCGAGGCCTAATAAGCCTTGTTTCTGCTTCAGCTCCCGGCAATGGAAGCTGCCGTTTACTCTGTGAGTGGCGGCCGCCATGTTGGCTGGGTTAATTTTCATACAGTCGCTCTGATTGGCTGGTAGGCATCCCGAAGGGACGGTTAATTTCAATTTTACGCTTTTATTAGTTAAGATAATAAAATGGGGAGTGTTGGTTGGATTGAAATTCTGATATTGCCTTGTATTAGAATGATGAGCACTGTTTTGTTTCACTAGTGATCTAGGCTTTCTGACTCCTGCCAGAAAGCAGTTTCCAGAACATTCTCCGGATGTTAAACTCAGCACACACCGGCCTTGGCGTGGATATGTCAGTGATGCAGGAGAATGAGGCTTACTTTGAGGCACGGGGAGATGTTTATTTGTCAGAACAGTCACTGGTTCCTTCCAGGGCACAGGGCAAAACTGGGGGTGGCTGAGCCCTTTGTCATTGTTCAACCTCCATCTCTGAGTTACTTCAAGGCAGCCGTGGAGAAAGGCTGGATCTACTACCCCACTGGGCCCTAGCGCCTGCTGCAGGCTGCACTCAGAAGCTGTTCTTCTCTGGTTGTTGACCTGAATAGAATCTTGGGTGGTGCTAACGTGCTCCAGACTGAAAGACAAAGAACCACCAAGGCTTTCTTATCACATAAGACTGACTCTGCTGAGTGAACTTGGATGGTCCCCACTCTGAACCTCAGTTTTCTCTTCTATGAAACGAAGGCTTGAACTACGCACTCTCTCAAACCCCACCTCGTTCTCAAATTTGACCATCTCTTGGCTCTAAGAAAATATTGATGTTGAGCTCAAAGGCTGTGATTCTCCAAGATGTGTGTGATTTTGGTAGTTGGGGGAAAGGCAGGGGCCCTGCAGGGGCAGGAGGGCTACACGTCTACTCTGATGAAATGTGACAGTTTCTGTTACTCTTTCTTTTTTTCTTTCTTTCTTTTTTTAACCGTGTCTGAGATGAGTCTTACCATTGCTCTTTCTCCAACGAAAATATGTGTAATGTAACCCTATAGACACATCAGTTTGGTACTTAACAAACCAGATGGTTTAACCACCGATAAACACATGTGCACACAGTTACTTTCTAAGCCGTGACAGGGATATATTCCACAACTGGAGATTGTTCTGAATGACTCTAGCGGAGTGTAAGTTCCCGGGTTTCATACTGAGGCAGTAGAAGAAAGTAAAAATTAAATAAGAGGGAGAGAGAGAAAGAAATGCAACACATAAACTTTTCTGGAACTACTGAAGGAAGAATTATACCCTTGGATGCAACGGAAGTTTAAAAAAATAAATACAAAGCTGCCACAGTTGCAGAATTCAACTAAAACTTGATTATTATTAACAAGATGATGTCCCATATTTAACAATTGTTATTCAGATACAAGAAGAAAAAAAAATGCCATTTAGCATTCTCTTAGACTGGGCTTTCTCAGTGCATTAAGTGTAGCCAGTATCTTATTACAGAAAATCAGAGTCCGCACCACGCCTTCTTCTCACATTTGTAAAGAACAAGACTGAGGAAATAGTTGCCTGGGACTCTCTCTCCAGGATAGAGCCCTAACCGTTTGCCCTGAAGCATTTCAGAGCCGGAAGCCCACCCCTCCCACTGGAGCAGGCTTCAGGTCTGAGCCTCCTGCTAGTGGAAAAGCGCAGCAGAACAAGATCTCTGTGTTGCTGTCTTTGCAGAACAGGTTGCCACCATTTTTTGTTTGTTTTTGGGTTTTGTTTCATTCTAAGCAACGTAAAATAAACATCTGATGTCTGTGGGCAGCTCACTGTCTCTCGTTGCTGATGGAGCACTTGGCTTGTTCCAGAGAACCAGAGAAGAACCAAGCAACGCTTAGAGACATGGAGTTACATTTATTATTATTATTACGTGTGGGCCCAGAGGAAAACGTCTCTCAAATTCTGGGCCAAATCACACAGGAAGTTCCCTGTATGTATACCATCTTACCTTCTTTGTCTCCCAAATACGGGGTTCTGTTCCGGTCCCCTTTGCAAGTTCTTAAAGAGCCCCTATGTCCTGGGGCTTTGACACCTCGACCAAAGGCTTGGCCTGAAGCCAGCACTGATAACTTCGTCTGGAGAAGGTTTAATGGCCTCACTGAAATGGGAGTAGTCTTATTTTCCTTATTATTGAAGCCAGAAAGCATTTACAGAAGCCAAAATGCAGGCTTAAAATTTCAAACAGCAGTCTTCATAGAAGATGGATGCTTCAGGCTGATGGAGAAGTCGGCCCTCTCTGTTAGAGGTCTCAGCCAGGGGCCACATCTCCTCCACCCAGGAACACACCTGGCAGCATGCTCCTGCCTCCCTCCAGCTCGCAACTCGCAGTTCACCTGCTTCACAGAACCAAGGCACACGTCCTGCTGATTCTTGTATTTTTTGCCCTTTGTCATATATGGAAAGTGTGGAGAGGAAGGAGGATGAATGGACGGTCTTTGATTGGTGGCACTGGTGACGCCTCTGCTGTTCCTCTTTGGAGGAACCCTTTTGGAAATAAAGCTGGTGAGGCAACGCGCGGAGGCTTCTCCCGGCTAAAGCTGGCCTTGGCCCGGGGGCCGCCGGAACAGGTATGCTTCCTCCTGCAGCCTCTGTCTCCGGGGACCTTGGCACCTGCACTCCTTCGTCTTTCCTGAGTGGAGCCTGGGAAGTGGGGTCCTCACACTCTGCTGAGCTGCCTGAATGTGCACGGGGCTGGGGCCAGAAGCTCACATGGCACTTCTCATGGTTCAGAGGCCAGATGGGTGAGCTGCTGGGTTTGGATAACGATGGGAAAGCTAGGAAAGACTAGTCTGGGGTTTTTATTCTGCTTCTATTTTACGAGGGTTTCTTACTTGCACTTTCTTGTCCTGCCTTTTGTTAAAGGTTAATGGCCAACTTAGTTAGATTTGAGAAGTGTGAGCATCAGTGGCTGATCCTTGCTCCATTGCCTTCCACTGCCTTCCATTGCCTTTTCACTTAGGCTGTGTGGATTCTTAAAGTTCCCTAAATAGGTGCATGGAGCCTAGGGTGATAAAGTTGTAGGATGAACTGCAGCCTTTAAGCTACTGGCTTCTCACAACCAGTGCTCATGCCTGAGTTCCAAAGCAAGTAGTCAGGGCTCCCAGGGTCTCCAGAAGCTTCTCGTAGTTCAGAACAAATGGTTCCGTTGGCTCCAAATCAGCAGCTGCTGTCTGTTCAACTCAGGAGAACATTCCTGTGTCCAAGACACAGAGGCCCTACCACACGTTCCAGGCGTGGACCCTGGAGAGACAAGTGGCAATAAGCCTTCTTGAAGGCGGGCTGTGGACTGGGATGAAAATTCAGCCTTTGTTTACCTTTGGGTGGCTCCGCAGGGGACTCAGGCCATTCAGGTTCCCGATCACGTCGGGCCAGTTATGCTATCAAGTTTCGTATCTGTATCTCAAAAATCTCTGAGGCGATGGTGCACTTAAAGCCTTCTAAAATAAATAAATATAGGCTGGAAATTTTGAGAACATGAATTTGTTCACCCCAGAATAACCCACTCATTTCTGTACTCAATGGAAAATGCCCCTCTAGTGTTTTCCTTCCGTGCTGTTCTGAGAAACTCGGAGCAGTTGTATCTGAGCCTTCTGTGGCTGCCTGGGCAGAAGCCTGATGCCTCCAATAAGTTGGCCTGGCTTTTAAAACGAGTCACTGTCTCTGAGGAAGGGCTTACCAAGCAATATTTTCAATAATAAAATTTAAAGAGGGAAATATATAGAAATAAGTGGTAGCCATCACTTAGATTATGAAATAAAAGACAATTTCTTATAATTGTTTACTAATTCAGTTTTACATGTTTAACTCTGGGGTCAGTGAGCTCCATGTAGACTTTATTTTGGCCCCTAACTTCCAGTTTTCAATTGAAGAGATTCTTAATGCAAAGGTTCATTGGAAGTCTCACAAATGCAAGAACCTAACACTATTTTGCCAAAACAAAATAAGCTTAATCTAGAATGTGTTCCATAAATACCTTCTACTTTGTGTTATGATTAACAGTTCACCATTGTTTGAAAGCAGGATGGCTAGTTAAACAGTGAAATAACACAATTAAAGTACAATTGTTACGTAATAAAAAGTCAGTTACCCACATTGATTTCCATATTAAGGTTGATGAAGGCAAAACTAGAGTCGGGATTGAAGAAAAACAAAGCGTAACTTTTCTATCCGTTAATAGCTCTTTGTTGGCCATGGTAAATGGAACAATGAAGGGGCCACAAATAGCCATGAGAATCCCTTATTCACAGCCTGGCCACAGGTAGAAGGTGAGCTGGTTTATCTACATGGGCTTTGGGATTTCTGTGGTTGTGTCTTATGTGCCTGTGACTTCAACATTCCACAGTTAAGCCTTCTGGTTTTGGTGTTCACCTACTTCACACTAACCTGGCTGTGCTCTTGGGCTTCCTTGCATGCTCCAGGTGGTTGTGCCAGTGTCTTCTCCCTTTGCCTACCTCTGAGATGGCGTCATGGGTATTCTCTTGTGTCTACCATGGAACCAGTTCTGTCTGCAGAGTGCCATATTCTGGGGATGCTGGTGCTTTCCCATTCACACCATTCATGGGGAGGGAAGAATCTCATAGTGAACACAAGTCATGGCTATGTGGTTGTTATTTTTCTGAAGCATGTTTACTATAATTACACCCGGGACATCCTTCTGTTGTACAATTCTTAGACTGCAACTCTTTGGATTTCAACGGCGTGGTCCACTCTCACTTTACCTATTTTCTATACCTTTGTGTAATGTTATTCTTGCCGTTTTAAAACATTTAAATAACAAATTCCAAAAATGAGGAATATCTGAAGTGGTTGCCTGATATATATATAATTGATTTCAGAGAGGAAGGGAGAGGGAGAGATAGATAGAAACATCAGTGATGAGAGAGAATCGTTGATCGGCTGCCTCCTGAACACCTTCTACCGGGGACCCAGCCTGTAACCCAGGCATGTGCCCTGACCAGTAATCGAACCTGACCTCCTAGTTCATAGGTCGATGCTCAACCACTGAGCCACTCTGACTGGGCATATTCAAGTAATCTTTGAATTTGAAGAATGTGTGTGACAGGGTTTCTTAGGCAGTGTTAACCCACAGAAACAGCTTTTAACATTTACCTTATCTTCAGATTTTTAAACATAAGGCCTTTTTCTAATTAAGTTTTAATTTTAAAAGGCTGTTGGTCTTAGAAAGCAGCTGATTGGTCTGCATCAGTGAGTGCCATTTTGTGATCTGATAACTGGCTCCTTTAATTGAAAGCATGAAGCTTAAGTATGTGATGTTAACTCTTTCTACATTATTATTTGCCTCGTTATGTTGAAATTAACTGTTTTCCAGCCTTTTCCAGTAGGCTGAATGAGATCTTTGAGTGCAGGATGTAGGCACTCAATAAATGTTTGTTGAATTAGAAGCCGAACCTTAAGAAAATAAAGACCAGAACCCTCTCGTGGTAGCACCAAAGACAATAATCACAGAAGTAGGATGGAATTTGGGTTTGGGCAATCATCTCCATAATGATATTTCAAGAGGACAATGGTGCTTTCTAACTATCATGAGATATCATGGTCCAGATGAAATAATGCGTTTAAACTCATCCTCCGTGGCTACTGTGACCAGGCCCCATGCTGACCAGCTTGGAGAAGCCTGCACGTGGGTGTTTATGAGCTCTGTTCTTTCCTCAAGGAGCCAAGGGAAGAGATAGCCATGGAGGACAGTCCCACTATGGTTAAGGTGGACCGGGGTGAAAACCTGACCTCACCATGTCGAGGGAGAAGGTGCCTTCCCAGGGCTCTTGGATATGTCACTGGTGACATGAAAGAATTTGCCAACTGGCTTAAAGGTATTTTTGCTTCCATCCCTTGAAGAGATATGAGAAGTGGCTTTGGAAGAAATTGCTCATTCTTCTACGCGTATCTTTAGTTACACAGTCAAACCTCAGTTCTCGAATCTCAATCTCCACCAAGTTGTTCAGGAGGGGGAAAAAATGTCTCAGTTGGACTGTAGTAGAACCAAGCTTCCGTTTTGGACCTGACAACGCTTTCATGCTGATATCTCAGGGAGACAGAAAGCATCTCTCTCTCAGACAACCAACAAAGGAGAGAATGCTTTTGTTGCTGCCGAAAATCAATCATTAGCACAGTTTTAAAACATAAAGAAGCTATCAAGAGCACTAATGTTGCTAAGGGTGTGAAAGAAACAATGATCACAGGCAGTTGAAGAGGCAGAAAAACTGTTGTTGATTGGGATAAATGACAAGCACTTGGCCAGTGACAGCATTTCAGAGGCAGTGACATGTGAGCAAGCAAAGACCAGCACCCCTGAAACACACCACCAGGAGCTGGACCCCGCGCTGAAGTGATTCCTTTCAGGATAGGAGGGGATGGTTCGATACATTGAAGAAGTGTTTGTTTGTAGATTAAACAGTACCTTAGACATGGACTGTACATAAGAAAGGTTAAAACAGTAAATCATTTGGGGGTCTGGAATGGATTAATTCAATTTACATTATTTCTAATGGGGGGAAATGATTTCATTTTCAAACAAATCATTTCATAAATAGCCTTTCAGAATGAATTAAGTTCGAGAACTAAGGTTTGACTGTATTCACCTACTTTCTATCTCTTTCTTCCCCATTTTTAAACTTTTTATCTTTTAACCTGCAAGCATCTTCAAACTTTTTTTTTTTTTTTTTTAAGATAATGGTCAGGGCCAGGATCTTGCTCCTATTAGAGGAAGACAACTGGCTTCATTTTATTGTCTCAGTACCTAAAATCTAAAATTTTACTATTGGTAATTCAGTCCTTTGGCTTAAAAGTCTGTACCTCTATGCATGGTGAATAAGTGCATTTGACACTTTCTGGAGCTGAGATTCTACTAGGGACAGCATGGGTTGAGCATAAAGAAATTGGATGTCTAGGGATCTGGGTGCCACTAAAGAGAAAATTGTTCAAATAATATTAAAAAAATAAGTTTCACCTTCATCAGTGGGGGTTTTGATGATTTTGCTCAAGGGGGCCTAAACTTGGGGCTCCTCACTGCTTTCTTAGCTCTGCCCTTGTCATCTTTTGCAGACAAACCCCTAGTGCTCCAGTTCTTCGACTGGATTCTTCGGGGCATATCTCAGGTGGTGTTTGTCAACAATCCCATCAGTGGAATCCTGATTCTGGTGGGACTCCTGGTCCAGAACCCCTGGTGGGCTCTCTGTGGCTTTATAGGAACTGTGGTCTCCACCCTGACAGCACTGATGCTCAGTCAGGACAGGTAGGTGTATTCATTCAAGCCACTCTTCTCACTTCTGAGGACACAAGAGTAGCCCTGATAAAGCCCCACTCCTCCCAGGAGAAACAACCTTTATTCCACAGAACTCTTTACATTTGCTTTTACTGAAAGGTCATAGTATCATTTATTAATGGCCAGTCTGAACAATGCCAATTCTCATAGCAGTACCTGGTAACCAGAACTAAGCTACAAGTAAATCCCAGGAGAGATTCTAAAGGGGTCTTCTTTAATAATCAATCAATTATTTATCATCAACATTTTTTTGTTTGGGCAAAAATGCATGAAAAGCTTATTGGCTTAATAATCCCCTTTATATCTTTAGTCCATGATTCGTATAGTAAATTCATTCTGCTCAGATTCTAGAAAGATGAATAACCACAAATTCCAAGTCAGCAAGTTCTGACTGTACTGTTAGGATATCTTCTGAATTATGTGCTAAGTTAGAAATAGCATCCACTTTACAAAGTGCTCTGTCAAATGGTGAAAATGTTTTATGGCATTTTTAAAAGTAATAAACATAAGGAAATTATCCTATTTGAAAATACATAGATATGTGATCACACTTCTCTGACAAACAGTGTTAGTATCATTTTACAATAGAACTACTGAATTAAATGTGATTAAAATGTTGAAGATGAAGGAGGAGGAGGAGGAGGAGGAGGGGGAGGGGGAGGAGGAGAAGGAGAAGAGATCAGCTGACACCCATCAGGGGTGTAGAACACTTCTGACTAACCCGTGCCTCCAGGGAGGCTGCAGGTCTTTCCGGTGTTCAAGGTCAAGGCGTAATCCCCCATGGGTTGTCATTACACAACTAAGCTCTTATGACTCTTACTGTGCATTGCCTAAGAAGATTCTTGGGGAGAGAGTCAGCAAATGCTCCACTTCTGCATCAGCTCCAGATTTGTTATCTGTAGAGGGTGATTTAGTATCTCAGGTTAAACCTTTCCCAGTGCATGTCAAGAAATGGTCTTTCCACTTTGGAGGTGTGGTCTCGGACTGTGTCATAGCAAAGATTCCTTCATTGCTTTGCTCTAGTGAAAGTTGACCCATTTTTCTTATCAGGCGTATTGTAGAAGACCAGGCATATTCACATGTGCCAGTTTACAAATCTATTTTCTTCACCCTGGTCCTCAAAGGACAGCATTAAAACAGCAACCCTCTGTTTTAAGGGAATATACATTTTCTTGTTGCTTTAACCAGGGTGTTCCACAACTTGTAGGCATTGCCGTTAAATTTGTTGATCAAACTAAAGCATTAATTCTGAAAGTCGGTTGTTGAGAGGATACGTCTTTGCATTAGTTCTCCAGTGTCATTGTGTTTAGTCCCAATTGAGAAGGGCATTATTACTTCTCGGGTTAAATCAATACAAAGTGCATCACCTCCCACACGGCCTGGGGGATTATTAAAGGGAGACAAAGGACGTTAGAACAGGGAGTCCTTCTTCTAATGCTCTCATTCAGCATGACATCATCTTGCTGATCATGGGTGCCTCCTGCTCCTTTACCAACAAGCCAAGGAGCTCTCACGTGATCCTCTACCACTGGGAGTGTGGCTCACTGGCTGTGTCACCTCCCCCTGGGGCCCTGCATTTGATCTCACCCACTGACTCCATGATCTTCACACCTGTGGCTCATTCGACCTTGAATGCTGGGCCCTTCATGGTGCCAGGTGTTGTCAATGGCTTGGAGTTCCCAGTTACAACATGGAAACCATTTTGACCAGGAGTAGAAGTGAGGTTACCAAGTGCCCATCAGTAGATGAGTGGATAAAAAAACTGTAGCGCATTTACACCATGGAACGCTGCTTTACTACGGAAGGGAAGGAAATCTGGGCTTTTGCAGATGCACAAATGGACCTGGAGAGCATTGTGCTGGGTGGGATGGGTCAGTCAGATGGGGACAGGTGCCGTGTAATTTTGCTTATATGTGGAATCTAAAAACAGATCAAACTAAGTAACAAAATAGAAACAGGCTATCCAAGAGGAGAAGGTGGGGGGCTAAGTCAAAACAGGTGAAGGGATTAAGAAAAAAACAACACCTCATAGACAACAGTATGATCATTACCAGAGGAAAATGAGGGTGAGGGGAATCAGGTGAAGGTAAAGGGGGGTAAATGGTGATGGAAAATAACATGACTTGGGGTGGTGAACGCACAATATGCAGGTGCTATATTATAGAACTGTACATATTAAACCTATATAATTTTATTAACCAATGTAACACCAATAAATTCAAATTTAAAAGAACATATTCCCTTAGAATCCCCTAAATCTCAAGACATGCAGGGCCAACAGTCAATGTAAGTAATGTCCTTCATTTTTATTTGAGCCACACTGGCCACAATTGCCAGGAAACACAATCTCAAACGATTGAGAAAATGCTCCAGAAAATGGCAATTTTACCACTTATTTTATACATTAGAATCAAAGGGGAAGACCTAAGGAGGTTACATGAAATTCATTGGTGATTGATTAGGAAGGGGGGAAAGAAAAGTGGGGAAATCTCTGGGATTGGGTAAAAAGTAAAAGGAATACAACTTTTTTTTTTTAAAGATACATACTTCTTTCACTTAGGTGGGTATAGGATAACATGATAATAACAATGGAGGGATTTGAGGTCTCTGCTTTGGTGCAGTGTTGTGCCCTGAGGGCTCCAGACAAGGAAAATCACCCTGGCATTCCAGGGGTATGTCATTGCAGATGCAAAGACAATAGACAGGCTCAGGTAAGGTAAAGATGGACCTTTGTTCGAGAAGCACACCTCCCTAGGGCATGACCACCTGCCTTTGGAACTGCTTTAAGTTAGAAAGTTTTCACTTCAGACCTTCCAATGTGGCTACTTTAGGTCTCTGAGTTTGTAGGCATCCCTCCCTCCCCCAGACAGGCCTCCCCTAAGCTTGTCAGGTTTAGCATGTGGCCCCTTTTTCGTCTATAGGACAATATCACCACAGGTCTCTACATGGCTATTTCCATAACAGGGAATAATAACAAGGGGGGAAATAGAATATGGGATCTGGAATGGAAGAACAAAAGAAAAGTAATTGTCTTTCTTTGCACTAACCCAGAAATGTGTGTTTGGAGACAACAAACATGGAAGCACAATTTTCAATTTTCAATTGTAAAATCAAAGACACTATGAAAGGGAATTTACATTTCAAGAATCTTATGCCTGACAAAGAAAATCCGATTTCAAAAACAGTTTTATTCAAGACAGAGGCCCTTAATGATTTCAAAGAAATCATAACTTCCCGAAGGAAAGGCTAAAGGAAACAGACCGGTTTGGCGCATCGTTAGCGCTGATGCCTCCGTAGAGGGCTGTTCTAAGTGTACATTTGTATTTTTTCACATTTTTAATAGTATTCAGCTTTGATAGACTTGGAAATAGATTTCTAAATATAATCTCATTTTCCAATGTGAATATGACCGGGAATTTACAAGTGTCACTATGTGCAAGCCCAGCCAGTGTCCACCTGGAAAATGTCCATGCTGTGCCTCTCGCCCGCAGGTCAGCCATCGCAGCCGGGCTGCACGGCTACAACGCCACCCTCGTGGGTATACTCATGGCTGTCTTTTCAAACAAGGGAGACTATTTCTGGTGGCTGCTATTCCCTGTCTCTGTGATGTCCATGACTTGGTAAGTTGTACCTGGTCTTCCAAATGCTTTTATAAAAAATTATAGGGGAGGGGGTTGGGAATGGCGAGTTACTACTCATGGGTACAGGGCTTCTGTTTTGCAAGATGAAAAATGTTCTGAGAATGGATGGTGGTGCTGGTTGTACAATAATGTGAGTGTATTTAGTGCTCCATAAGTACGCACTTTAAAATGGCTACGTGATAAATTGCATGCTATGTGTATGACGCAACTTCTAGAGAAATCATTTTTAAAAGTTTAGATTCGGGTTATTTCTGTTGGGAAAAGGAAACATTAAAACACACTGATACATATGGCCCTTCATACCACTTCTCCCCTCTCCCCAATATTCTGATGTAATCAGTCTTGATTGGGGGTGTTGCCTGGGCATTGGGAGTTTTAAAAGCCCCAGAAGTTTCTAAAGTACAACCAATGTTGCCCTAGCCAGTTTGGCTCAGTAGATAGAGTGTCAGCCTGTGGACTGAAGGGTCCTGGGTTTGATTCCAGTCAAGGGCTCATGCCCTGGTTGCTGGCTCAATCCCCAGTTGGGTCTGTGCAGGAGGCAGCTGATCAATGATTCTCTCTCATTATTGATGTTTCTATCTCTCTCTTCCTCTCCCTTCTTCTCTGAAATCAATAAAAATATATTTTTTAAAAATATATAAAGTACAACCAAACTTGAGAGCCTCTGGCTGCGTTAGTGGTCCTCAACCTGCACACGATCAGAATCCCCTGCAGGGCTGCTGAGACACAGATTGTGGCCCCCGTCCCCAGAAGTCCTAAATTGGTTCACCATGGATGGGGCCTGAGAATTCATGTTTTCTTTTTTAATATGGTTTTACTGATTTGAGAGAGAGAGAGAGAGAGAGAGAGAGAGAGAGAGAGAGAGAGAGATGCTGAGAGAGGATCATCAATCGGCTGCCTCCTGCACCCTCTTACTGGGAATCAAGCCCAAAACCCCAGCATGTGCCCTGACCAAGAATCAAATGTTGATCTCCTGGTTCATGGATCAATGCTCAACTGGGTGGGCAGAGAATTTGCATTTCTAACAAGTTCCCCAATAATGCTGATATGGCCAATCCAAGGATCCCACTTTGAGAACCACTTACCCACCTGCCCCTCTCCCTTCAAAAAAATTTTTATTGCCCTGACCAGTTTGGCTCAGTGGATAGAGCGTTGGTCTGCGGGCTGAGGGGTCCCAGGTTTGATTCTGGTCAAAGGCATGTACCTTGGTTGTGGGCACATCCCCAGTGGGAGGTGTGCAGGAGGCGGCTGATCGATGTTTCTCTCTCATCGATGTTTCTAACTCTCTGTTCCTCTTCTTTCCTCTCTGTAAAAAAAAAAAAAAAATCAATAAAATTTTAAAAAAAATTTTTTTTATTGAGGATGGTGTCAGCATCATGGTGGAATGATGAAAAAATTATTTATTGAATTCAGTTCCTTTTATAAAAAAAAAAAAAAGCCTGAGTTCTTCAAATTAGTTTCTATGCTGACAGTGTCTGGAAACCTTTTTATTTTATTTTATTTTTTGGAAGCAAACATTTCCTTACTGTAGCATATTTAGAATATAAAATACTAACATCCACACAAATGAGAAGTAAAGCCTGCCTTGAACAGTGTCTGCAGGAGAGCCACCCACCCGGGCTGCACCTGTAGGTGTGTGGAGGAGATCCTGGCAGCAAAGCCCACCTGCCCAGGAGGTAACTCCCAGCCTACTCTGGGAAACCGATTCAAGGGCAAGTCATTGCCTGTGGGTGCTCACCACACCTCCTCCCACAACCCATGAAATCTGAAGTTCTGACCTTAAAGGGATGGCCCTTTGAGTAAGTCAACAAGTGAGTGTGCAAAAGAGTCCCAGAGACCAACTAATTCAGCCCCCGTTTACAGTCAAGGACCCTGAGGAACAAGCAGTGCCTTGCCCAAGGTCACCCAGTTCACTTGCTCCAGGACCTAAAATTCTATCCCCCTGACTTTAAGATCTTCTTCATCCAGCCCACATCACCTGCATCCTCCCTTGGATAATTGTTTATCTTTTTTAAAAATGCATACACTAAAGACTTGTAGAGATATAGACAGGTTCAAGATCGTGGTCCCCTCTGAGGGGGAGGGAAGGGCATGTGATCACGTAGGTCACACATGTGGCCTTACCTATGTAAATAATATTTTATTTCCTATGTCTTAAATACTAGAAAAATATTTTTGAAACCTAGAGGTTTATAGCTCATGGTAAGCAACCCCAGATGTAATTTTTCAAAAGCCAAAGCAACTATGAGTTGATTTTTTTTAGTTTATGTAAGAATTATTCTCTCCATGACAGGATTTATCTCAAGTGTGTTTGGATTTTTTTTTTTTTTCCTGTGAACAGTTTTCCAACACAGCACTTTAGGGGTATATTCAAAAGCCATCCCTAGCAGAGAGATTCGGTTTGTCAACATTGTGCCACACGCATATTCTTTCATTCTGTTCTGTTGTTGTTTTTAGTCCACTTTTCTCAAGTGGGTTGAGCTCCGTGTTCAGCAAATGGGACCTCCCTGTCTTCACCCTGCCCTTCAACATGGCATTGACCATGTACCTTTCGGCCACAGGACATTACAATCCGTTCTTCCCAGGCATATTGTTCACACCCATAACCTCGGTTCCCAATGTCACCTGGTCTGACCTCAGTGGCCTGCAGGTAAGATGCACTATCTCTTCACATTCCCCTGGCTCTGGAAGACAGCCAGCATCCTCCTGGTTACTCGTCCAGGGGCATCAGAGCCTTACAGAGACTCAGTTGGCAGTGGGAGGGGGGGTCGGGGGGGGCTTCCTGTCTTCATTTTGCCAGCTAAAGCATTTGTTCTTCTCCAAAGTTTTGGCTCTAAGGGGTTTTTTAAAATGACTATTTGGTCAAAGCTAACTTTCCCTAAGATCTGCAGAGTTAATTCCAGAACATAGCTCCATTGGAAATAGCACACTCTATTGCAAACTTGGCTCTTGTTTGGATGGGCAAGATGGGGGATAGCCACTGATGCAGGGACCTCCACCTGGGGCTAAGCCCTTCATGACCTGCCCAAAGGACTGGCTGTTTACTGTTTTACCCACCACAGAACCTCTCTGTTCTGCCTTTTCTGATGTTCGATCTCACAGAATAAATACAATAATTCTGGGTCCTCAAGCTTCAGTAGGCATCAGAATCATTGTTTTTTAAGTACCAATAGGAGCACCATCTCACACTGCCTAAATAATAATCTCTGGGGGTGGGGCCTCGGAACCTATATAGCAAGCCCCCAAATACGTGTGCTGTAGGCCAGAGTTTGAGAACCACCTGAAGGCTGTATTCTATGTACTTCTTTACAGATGTGCATAGAGAGAACACCATTTTAAACACCTGGTTAACCCAAATAAAGTTCCAGCTCATCCTATTGGTGTTTATTTAATAAATATCTTTGTTTTCGTGATTATTAAAAGCAAGAGAACACTTGAAATCAAAAGAAAACCAAAGAAACCCTACTTTTCCTCATGTGCAAAAAACTGGCTTTCCCACAGTGAGGTTATAAAACACCTTTTGCTGTCCTCTGTGCTGGGCAATCAAAACATGTGAGAAGCTCATGTAGCCTTTTCTCTAGTTTCTTGCTCAGAAAATGAATGGGAGCATTTGGAAATAACTCAGAAGGAGAATTTTTTAAATGTATTATAAATCCCTGTTAAAAATGATATTATAATATTCATTGATTGATCTATAATTGCACTAATACACTAGCTGTTAGCCCCATGTGGGTATTTTAACTTAAATGTAAAATTAATTAAAATGTAAGATTACAGTTGTGCTCCTTGCCTCACTAGCCACATTTCAGGTGCTCGATAGACACATGTCTTAGACAACAGAGATACAGAATATTTCAAGATCATGCAAAGCTCTGTCAGACAGTGCTGGTCAGGAGAAGTGAGGATCTTGTCCTTCCCCTGCCTCTGAACTGCAACCTCAACATCAGCACTTATTTCCCACCTCACCCGACTCTCCATGCCCCTGCCTATCTGAGGGGTAGTTCTGCTGGATGTGCTTGTGTCAAGTTCTCTGGTCTAGAAGAAACAGGAAGTAATCTTGTGTAGACATGAAAATCCAGCATGGGTGGGAAGAATTTAGGATCCAGCTTACAGTAGAATCAAACCCACAGTATAGACCTGCCTCTGAATTGTGGATAAGATCACCTGACTTCATTAACCGCCAGATTGCATGGGAACAATAATATTTCTATGGGCTGTAGAGATGCCAGATGGACTGGCCCCGGCATGGATGGACAGTGGAAAGCAGTAGATGTATAAGTGGTGGTTCCTGCCATCCTCATGGGGAGGCATGGGAGATCCTCACAGTGGGACAGGGGCAAGGCCACGTGTCTGTGCAGGCAGGAGAGCAGGGAGTGGGGGGAGCAGGGGGAGGGTGTGCTGAGAAGGCTTTGAGCACACCAGAGAAGGGCTGGTATATCTCTGGGAATAAAGCAGAAATAGCACTGAGATTATTCTATAAAGAGAGAGGGAGAATTTTTTAAATTAATGACACTTATCTCAAAAGATTAGATATGCTAAATCTAATATTACTTTGTATGTGCTTGTGGGTGTCCAATGGGGTTCTGGCCAGTTATTTTAATGACTTTATTCCCTAAATTATTTTCACAGTTACTGAAATCCCTGCCTGTGGGTGTTGGGCAGATATATGGCTGTGACAGTCTGTGGACAGGGCTCATTTTCCTGTGCGCCATCCTGCTTTCCTCCCCACTCATGTGCCTACACGCTGCAATCGGGTCGTCGATAGGGATAGCAGCAGGTGAGCAGGCATGGAGAGCACCTCCTCCGCCCCTGGTGCTGTTCAGGCACCTTCTCTGTACTCCAGACCTTTCTCTGCTTCCAAGGGACCAACAGTTATCAGTTGCTGCCTCCATCCGAGGCCCCTTCCAGAGCACCCTGCCTTGTGCCCGCTGCTCTGACTGCTCCTGTCTTATCTAACAGCGCTCAGCCTTTCGGCTCCATTCAAGAACATCTACTTTGGACTTTGGGGTTTCAACAGCTCTCTGGCCTGCATTGCAATTGGAGGGATGTTCATGGCGCTCACCTGGCAAACCCACCTCCTGGCCCTCGCCTGTGGTGAGTAACCCATGCATCTAGGGGGAGGGGTGCTGGTGACTATGGGATCAAAATCCAGGACAAACAGTACAAAAGGACTGCACGAGACACTAGAGCTGGGGTTCTTGTTTAGGACCTGTGCTGTCTAAGTGTGTGACCAGGGCGAGTGACATCCCCTTTCTGAGAGCATTCGAGTCGGCTGTGCCCAGCTAGGTGGTTACTGAGACAGGAGAGCCTGTTGAAAGGCACTGCCCATTTTGTCATATGTGTATATTGGGGCATAGAAACTCAACTTGTCCTGTGTTCTTCACACTAATCATTTGACCCAAGAAATGAAACAGAAACAACTCAAGCTAAATACGGAGCCATTTCCCCTGGTGACTCAGGTAGAATTTTGTGCGGCCCTTGGACAATCACCTTAATCTAGTTCTCAGGCTTGAGTGTGCATCAGAACTACCTGGGAGGCGTGTTAAAGTGCAGACCTCTGGGCCCACCAGCAGACCCCAGCTCATTGTTAGAGGTGGAGGAAGGAGTTTGCATTTCTAACCAAGTGGAAGTGGAAACTGGTGCTGGTGCTCTGGGGACCACATGGTGAGAACTGCTGTATTAACCCTTTCTGATCCCTGCATTCTAACCAGACTCAGTCCCCAGAGCTAGAAGGGGCTCTGGAGAGCTCCACTCCATCCTTCTCATTTTATTGCTGGGGAGCTAAGGCCAAAGGACATCCAGTCAATGGGGGCGGGGCGGAGGCACTGTAAATGCAAACCCAGCACCCACATTGGCTAACAACCCGAAGCTTTAAGCCCAGGCCTTAGGTGAAATCAGACTTCAGTGATTTAGATTTGAAAAGCTAATGAACTTCGCAGGCCATTGGGAGGGATGCTTGCTTTCCCATAGCCTCTGATATTCCTCATTCAATACAAGTAAAAGCACTTAAGATAAGGTGCCAGAACCAGTGATTTTCAACCTCTTTCACCTCATGGCACACAATTACTAAAATTCTGTGTCGCACCAAAAAGTATATATTTTTTGCTGATCTGACAAAAAATAGGTATGACTTTGATTGTTCCACACCAAATGTGTTGCCTGTTGTCATTTTTTTATTTAACAAACTAAGGGGAAAAAGGTCAGTGTCCCTGACTAAATAGTCAGGTGTTGCATGTTTTATTTTTTTAATACACTTTATTAATTTTTCACAGAGAGGAAGGTAGAGGGATAGAGAGTTAGAAACATCGATGAGAGAGAAACATCGATCAGCTGCCTCCTGCACACTCCCCACTGGGAATGTGTCCGCAACCAAGGTACATGCCCTTGACCAGAATCGAACCTGGGACCCCTGAGTCCGCAGGCCGACACTTTATCCACTGAACCAAACTGGTCAGGGCAGGTGTTGCATGTTTTAAACATTCTTGCAGCACACCAGTGTGCCACGCCACTGTGGTTGAAAATGGCTGTGCTAGACTAAAGGGAATGACACTCTCTGGGGGACAAAGGAGTGCAGGGATAGTAGAATGTGCAGAAATTACTTCAAATCTAATGGGAATATTTGTCTAGAGCCAGTTTATCACCAGATTAAGCAATCCAAGGTGTCTAAGTCATTACTAAAATGGCAGACCTCGTGTTAGGCAGGATTTAGAATGAATTTCTGCATTGGGCAGGGCGTGGGATGGGATCAAGGTTTTCCAAGGCCTCGTTCAATTTTGATTTGCTGGAGCTACAGCAAGGATAACAAAACTCAAGTGGCCACTTATATGTCATTTTATAGTCTCAAGCTATTTCCCCTAATAACCCTTTCAAAATTTTTGCTCATTCTCCCATACTTGTTCATAAGCTTATGGCAAAAGAGAAGGCTCTAGCAGATTATATGGCCGCCTGAGCTTAGCAGGGTTAGAATTTTTCTTCTGAGAATACTTTGAGGTTTCAAACCTGTCTTTGGAGTGCATACCTTTATTTTTCTGTGTTGGCAGCAAATAGATATTAAACACTCATGATACAGTCCTGACAGTACTCATAAGACCTAGGGATTTAGAAGCTTTAGATCCCAGGTAGTTGTTGCTTACAGAAAGTTACAGTTAAGGGCAGAAGCCAGATGAGTAAGAGAGAGAGTCCACAGGAGCCCACAGGACATTTACAGTAGAACAAGGAAACATCCACAGGGCAAGATTCTTAGGGGAACGCTACAGTTTAGAATCATCAAGGCGCCCCTCCTAGAGAAGCTGGCTTTTCCTAAGTCCTAAACGCTGGGAGGAGAAATTCCTGTTGGTGGAGAGGGTGGTCAGGGCCAGCAAGGGAACAGCCTGAGCCCATCATTAAAGGTCAAGCAGAAACTGCTTTTGGTCACAAGAGTTGTGGATGAGGTCTTGACAGACTATGGAAAGAGGTGAAAATAAAGATACTTGAGGATGTATTTCCCCAAAGCAGGAATATCTTCATTATTTTCTTTATTATAGAAGTAACACTGGCTAATTAAATAAAACAAAACAAAACAAACAAAAGTTCTATCAATACAGTGGAATAGGAAGCAGACAGTGATCATTCTTCATCCTACTCCCTGGATAGAACTTTTTTGCCTCCCTCTTATCAGGACCCTGTGATTACATTGGGTCCATTCGGATGACCCCGGATAATCTCCCTATATCAAGATTTCTTAGTCACGGCTGCAAAGTCCCTTTGCCATGTAAAGTAACATACCCACAGGTTCTGGGGATTAGGACGGAGACATCTTTAGGGATCTTGATTCTGCCTTCCATGCCTACCTTCCTTTGAATGGATCAGATTTTCTTTACTAGTTTAGCATAATGATTAAGGCAGAATATGGAATCACTTAAGAGCCCACACCGTGGTGCCAAAATTCCAGCTCTGCCAATTTTAATTTTAATAGATGCCAAATTCATCCCACAAAAGCCATACCAATGTCCTCTGCCACCAAAAGTATGTAAAGGTGTCTGTTTCATCACACTGGGTACTCTCAGTGTTTTTCATTTTAGACATCAAGTTTTGAGACAGACTTTCAGCCCCTCTTGTCAAGCAAATATCACATGTAAAATGCCAAGGCAGGTTTCAGCTTGCCCACATCACCCTGCTGCTATCAAACAAAACTCAACCTTGTCAGCCAAGGTAAATAAATAACAGGTATTTATCACAGAAGTGCCCTACTCTATGGCTTTTTCAGGAAAGAAGACTTGGCAAACTCTGATAGAGCCTGCCAGTGCTGCCTTCCCTGCCTCTAAACCAGGAATCCCTCAATTTTGCTATTTTATCAATGCAAACTGTAAACACAATTTGTACCTCTTTGGCATGGCCAGGATATGATAGTAGGACTCACACATGGTGGTCTGTTGGGAGGGACATTGTCTATGAAGAGTGGAAATCTAGTCTTCCCTTCAGCACTCAAGGCCTTTTCTCTCCCTCAACTACCCAGAATACAGTCAGAGTCATCAGCTACAAACTGTGATGTGCAGAACTTACCTCTAATGAAGGCTTTCCCAGCCCAACTCAGCAAGTCTTAGTTGATGGGCGGCTGCTATTAGATAGTCTGACACTTACTATGGACAGAAAAGCAACTTGGAATTGGAGATCACTTTGAACATCAAGTTCAATATGAGACTTGAACACCAAGATTGTGCCTTAGAAGTGCAATAGGTATTAAAAGGAGAGAAATGGCGATAATGTCTCATGTGTCATAGAATGTGACACATTCCCTCAGGAAATGTGTCATAGAAGAGCTGGTACTCAAGAGAGCAAGGATAGAGTGTCCCTAGTGCTTAATTGAGGGACAGTGAATATTTGTTGAATGAGTGAGTGAATGAATGAATGAACTGGGGAAAAAATAATAAAATTATGGAAACCAAGCACAGAAATCCTTTCAACCCGCACTGTTGCACCCTTCTGCTCAGAGCAATATCTCAGTCCTGTATGACAGGGGTGAATTTACAGCTGCTGTTGTGGAAACACATGATTTCATTTGAGATTCACCATCTCCTTGTAAAATACACCTCCAAGTTAGCTTGTTACAGACTATGAAACAAGATTCTGAGAAGTTAGGTGATTTGTTGTACAACAAACAAAATGGCAGAGCTTGGATGTGAAGTCCAAACTGGTTCCAAAGACAAGCCTTTCCCACTAGTGTGAGACAATTCAGATGTAAAAGAATTAGGTAGACTGTTGAACAAAAATACCAGGATAAAAAGACAAAATATTGATAAAAGGATGGAAATGAGGATCACAGAGTTCCTCCCACCATTTTCTGTCCCTCCCCCCAAGATAGCTGATGTGATTTCTCACCAGACAGGAAGACTAGGTGGTGAGTATATCTCAGTGTGTGCTGGGTGACCAAAGGGTGTGTGCAAATCATTCCTCAGGCTGCATCCCTGAGCCTCCCTGAGCCTCCTCTTCAGCCAGAACTGAAGAATAAATGATTTGCTAATTGAGATCTTTGTTTTTTCTGTTTTACATTGAAAGTCACACATACACTCAGATTACCTACTCTAAGATTCATGCTTTACTCAGAGTAAATTTTAAAATAGCATATTTATTTATTGGCTTGTATGCTAGCCTTAATGTTATTTAGAAAAGTGTTATTCTGGGGAGGAATCCCACATTTGTACTCAATTTCTGCTGATCTCTGAGTTATTACCTTCTTCTTTTTTAATACCATGATTTTTTTTGGTAACTGACTTAATTTGAGAATCCCAGATGCAGTATAGAAACCATACTACCTCAAGAAACATTCGTAAGTTTCATGTTAACTCAACTCTGCCTGGATAAAATAACAGGAAAATTTATTTGCTATGGAAGGATTTTTTCCATACATATCAGCAAAGCAGCAACAAGATAGTAACCACAGAAAAGATACCTTTATTGAGCTTACTGTGTTGTGTGTTAAGCCCAAGCATTACCTCCTTTCATGCTTGCACCAGCCCTGTGAGAGAAGTGTTCCTATAACCTCCATTGTATACGTGGGAATCTGGATTCAAACCCAGAGCCGCTGACTCCAAACACATACCTGCAACCAGGGTTCTGGGCTAGCTGGCAAAATTCGGATGTTTACAATCCAAGGGATTTATACCACAAGGCAACCTTTCCCACAATGAAATGAAGCTTACCAAGCATTGTTCTCTCTTCTTTTTCTGTAGCCCTGTTCACTGCCTACCTGGGAGCCAGCATGTCACACCTGATGGCTGTGGTGAGTTTGCTTTATCACCAGCATGACTGGTCAGCTTTCTGTGACATGGAAACCCTCCTGAAGCCCATGTGGATGGTGTCCCAGGGCAGGATCCATGACTGTGACAGCCAACACTTTCCCTTTCCTCGCACCTGTCTGTCCTCACCTTCCAGCATCACAGTAAATTATGGTCCAAATTAAAGTCACCAAGCTTGTTAAGAATATCAGAATCCTTAGTTTAAGAAACTGAAATTGAGGTTGTGTAACATATTACCAAGTTTAGATTCTAACTGTGAGTATCAGGAAGTTGACTTTAGATTATATTTTACTGAAACAGAAAGCCAGGACTATGTAGTAGTTGAGAAAGCAGGAAAGGGAGGAAAAGATAATTAGCTAAACACTCATTTTTTTTTAATCAAGCCAATCATTTTTCATATCCCTTATCTTATTTTAAGTCCCCAGTCAGTCATCAATAGGATTTATTTAGACCCATGTCCTAGATGAATTAATGATTAGGCAAAATCATTGCCCACTAAGTATCCCCTGCCACTCTCTCCCCTTTCTTTTCAGCACTATCTGGTCCTTTGATTTTCTTTTCCCCTTCCCTGAGGAATCCAGTATGATTGTTCCAGGACCCCCCACCCCCACTCCAATTCCCAGTGCCCTGGACTTTCTCTTGTCACCCCCCTTGCAGATGATGCAAAGCCAGTTTCTGATAGCTCCATCTATGTGGATGTGGTCATGGCTGCTAATGGGTCAAGACAGTAACTAGTCCTCTCAACAGCAACATAAAGAGTTTATCTGGGAGGGTTGTCTAGAGACACAATATCTTTCCAGTAGAATGTCAAAGCGCCATTACAGGCATGATGGACAGTACATTAGAGAATTGTGGGGCCCTTCCCATCCCAACAAAGGTCCACAGACATTAGTCCATAGATCAGAACTGGGCAGGCTATACAACAGAGTCAGCTAGGAAAGGGAGATTTTAAGAAACACAGACCCTTAGGCCCAGTTCCTTGGCATTTCTGATAAAGTGGATCAGACCTGGTGCTTGGACATCTGTGTTTTTAACCCCCTTCCCGGATTATTCTGATGTATAGCCAGGTTTGGGTGCCATCACACCCATGAGGTCCTTGCACAGGGTGGTGTATGCTCAGAATCTCATGAGTCGCCACGGATAGCACAGAAGAGAGACTTACCCTCAAGGAGCTTAGAGTTTATTTGGGAGACAGAGTGAAAAAGAAAGAAAGCAAGTAGAGTCTAAGACCTAGTCTGGGTGGAAGTCAAAGGGTAGAAAGATCACTCTGGGCCTTATGGATGTGATGAATAGTCAGAAGCCATCTTTGTGCCAAGTATCATCTTTTCACATCTGGTGTTAGAAGTCTAAATGTCTGAGAACAAGGGAAAGATGTACAAGATGGAAATATAGCTGAGCCTCTGAAAGAATGGATGATGACATTTCAACTTCTAAAGGCCTTGAGCTCAGACTCAATCTCCATGGACATAAGCAGAGACTAGAGGAATGCCCCACCCACTCACACTCCCTCCCTTGCCTTGTGGCCCATCTCCAGCAGGATGAGGATGGAGTGAGAGGTGGTGCTGTGTGTGGATTAGCTTTCCAACAGGATCTCAAAGAAACTCATGCTTGTCTCTTCTCCTCAGGCTGGACTGCCATCTTGCACCTGGCCCTTCTGTTTGGCCACACTACTCTTCCTCTTGCTGACCACGAAAAACCCCAACTTCTACAGGATGCCCCTCAGTAAAGTCACTTACCCTGAAGAAAACCGTATCTTCTACCTACAAGCCAAGAAAATGTTGGTGGAAAGCCCTCTGTGAGAGCAACCTTCATCCACAGCCGTGGTCACGGTCATTTCTGACTAACTGCCCCAGTTGGCTTCAGTCTCAGCAAATTGTTTTTCACTAGAAACCACTTTCCTGCTAACCCACCAGCTATCTGTTCTTAAGCTCATTTTGCAGTTTTCTCTTAGACTTCAGGGACATCCCTAAACATGTGAGAGACGCATCGGGGCCACGTGTTCTGGCTTTGGAATGTTAAACCCTCACAGGGCATTGGCACGAAGACTGGAATATATTTATGAAGCCAAAATGCTCCAGCAGAAGGAGGACCTGACACTGGAGCTAATTATTGATATTTATTGATATTTTTTATGTTTGGTTGGCTAGATGGTGTTAACAGTATTAAAAATTAAGCTCTGTAAACCAACTAAAGCCTTAAGGAAATGGAATTCGTGGTCATAAAATCGAAGCCAACCCCGAAATCTCAGATAAGCTGTTTGACTTGTGAAAAATCAATGCAAGTTACACATTATAAGCTGTGCTCAGCATGGCGGGGCCACCTGATTGCTGAGCTTGCTCCCAGCTCCTCGGCAGGATGGCCTCCGTGTTATCAATGTGTAGATTTCTCTTGCAGGAGAGGGTTGTTTCTTTTCAGGCTAACAGAGCTGCAATAGGGAGAAAGAATTTCTATCAGTCAACATTATTTTGTATTGTTACTTTTCTTGGAGATTGCAGGGGATTTTTTTATTAGGTGGGGTTTATTATCTTTTTCTTGTGAGACTATATTTGTCCTCAATGAGATAAGAGAAGTTCTTGGTTTAACCAGTTCCTAAATAGTATAGAAAGTTACATTTTTAAAAAGATTTTTTAGAATTGATTTTAGAGAGAGGAAGGGAGAGGGAGAGAGCTAGGAACATCTATGATGAGAGAGAACCATTGTTTGGCTGCCTCCTACACGCCCCCTACCGGGTAAGAACACACAACCCAGGTATGTGCCCTGACCAGGAATTGAACACAGCAACCCCTGGGAGCATGGGACGATGCCCAAACGAGCCACAATGGCCAGGGCTAGAAAAGTTACAGTTTAATAAAATATTCGCCATAGCTAATTTTACGTTAATCCTTAAATTAATCTTGTAAATGTTATGAATATGTAGAATTAAGTCATCAACAACTGAAGGCCCTTTAAAATTATATTTCCAATTCCTTTGAGGATATCTTACATGTTACAAAGACCGAAAGTTACAGTGAGATTGCTTCTGGGTATTTAGAAGTTGTTGAATTTTGACTTTAAAAAATTTACTATTTTCTGAACACTCAAAATATTCTCTCTCGGAAACCAATGATATTGAGCCACCAAAAAGGCATCCAGTTAACGGATTCTCTCATTTTTTTTTTTAAAGTTATTGGTTCTATAAAGATTTTATAACCAAATGGGCTGGAGATGACGGTAGAAAGTTCTGCAAATCCCCTTCTCCTTCAGTTTGTATTAGTTCAATATGGAGAATGCAGAAAGAGAAACTGTGGAACCTTAAAGGATTTCCCTCTTCGGGTTTGGAGTGCTCCAGTGCAAAATATACATACGGCTGGTGTGGCTCAGAGTTTGAGGGTCAACCTGTGAGCCAGGAGGTCATGGTTTGATTCCTGTTCAGGGCACATGCCCCAGTTTCCCGTTCAATTCCCAGTGGGGGGCATGTAAGAGGCAGCTGATCAATGATTCTCTCTCATCATTGGTGTTTCTATCTCTCCCTTCCTCTCTGAAATCAATAAAAATATATTTTAAAATATATATATATATATATATATATATATATATATATATATATATATACAGTTTGCTGAATCAATAAATGTGCATAAAAAGGGAAGTAAACCTACAAATACTTTAGGGAGAGTTCACTTCTTCCTTTTCTCAGGAAAACACACATTGTTCCAATTTAAAAACCCTGTGACCAAAGCCTTTTGCAACTGTCACAGAGTCATGTATATTCCTGTGGAAAAACTAAATTTTCAGTGTTTGGACTGAAATCTCTCTGGTTAGGGAATCTGTGAAATAAGACTTGGGGGAGGGGGCGCAGGACTAAAGGCCAGCATGACCAAGGATGATCAGGAGGAAAGAGGTTGGGTGATGTGAGTGAACCAGAGGCCTCTGAAACATCTCCAAGTCGGGTCTTCAGAATGGGCTCTCCCCAGTGTGCTAATTACAGACCTCCCCGTGAGCTCACACAGACTTATAAATAGGAACATTTCAAAGCTTTGTACGTTGTCTAATTTAAAAGGTATTGATCTTCACAAGCAATTTTTGTTACTAAGTATTAGCCTGATCTTAGTATTTTTTGCGTTTTCTTAGGGAGCACTTGTATTTTTTCCTATTGTCTGTGTAACAAATTTCTTTGTAAGAATATGAATAAATTATACTCACAGCTCAGTGTCAGGAAATCTTGTTTAAAAGTCGCAAGCCTTTTGTAGCTATCGTGTATATTAATAATCAAGTATATGTTGCTTGTATCTGGAGGTGCTCGAATTCTATTCATTTCTTATACTTAGTAGTAGCACCAGAGGTATATTTGAGCAAAGCCTGTTCAATTCATACTTATGGGCCCATCCCCTGGGGTACCCTCTCAACTACCATTGTCCTCCTCACACAGGGATGAGAATGGATACTAAAGGCAGTTATAGATGTTCAGGGAATGCTCCTAACACTAGAGATGAAAATGCTGAAAGCCAGCATCCATTCATTCCAGACAGGCCCTGGGCACCCCCGTCAGGGCTGATGCTAGGCCATGGCATGTCTCAGGAGTCATCTCTCTAGGACAAGCCCTTCAGCCTCAGCTTGTCTCTACCACTTCTCTTCCACCTCCTTTCATCCATGGTTAGCATACTTGAAAGAAAGCATGGTAAGAATGGAAATTTACTCCAAGTTCAAAAGCAGCCCAAACAGGAAACAAAAGGAGGCCACAATGTGTTGGCCCATTGCAATGCCTTTGGTCAAAACAAAACCTCCCCTGCCTATTGTTTCAAGATAATAAATTTAGGAGAGTGATTTGGTCATTAAATGTCCCCTTTGGTCTGAGGTAGAAAATGGAGAAAAGGTCTTGAGATTCTTCTGCTAAAGATTCCAGACATCAAATACCTCACGTGTGGGAGTTCCAGGTCCAGATTTGCTTGTTTCCCTCACACCTGATTAGCACAGAATAAGTTGAGCTGGAAGGTTAATAACCTCCACTGAAGATGAGAATTTCCCAAGGGGCTTCTTACAGACGACCTTGCAAGAATATTTTTTTAGTTGTTAAGTGCGGAACACGGTTTTATGCCTATGCATGTTTGCAGCCTTCCCCCTTACCTAACACTACCTTCCAAAAGGCTTTAATCTTTAGAGTTAAATATCCGCCTTGGCATTGACCACCCCACAGACCATTGTTTGCTAAAACAATTAGCAATGCAGATCCTGAAGGAATCTAAACAAATGGAGTAACTAATAGACTTTTAAAGAAGTGAAGATAAATCCTATAAGAGTCTGCTTTCACAGTTCTTAAAATTTAACCATAAATACATACAATAGATCAGAACCAATATTTGCAGTCATCTAAAAGAAAAGATTGCTCCCAAGTCTGACCTTAACCCTATTAAGTATTAACCAAGTAGATGTTAATATATCTAAAGCAACTCAAGCCTGATGGGGTAGCCTATTAACCAGGACCTTAGGCACTGGAAGCAAGAATTGGCAGGGGTCTTCAGCACTGAGGTGGTGGGCCATGAGCAGGAGTCGGGGTAGATCTCTGTGTGGGAATGGGTGTGCTGGGATATCATGGTTTAGCAAATTCAATCATTTCAGTCATGCAACTATTGCCTCTTGTCTGCTTGTGTACTCACAAACTATTTGACTTTCTGTGCAGACTTGCTTTCTAGGAGGGAGGAAATGTACTTGTCCATACTCATGACCATTTATTAAATAACTAAAAGCCCAGTGCACAAAATTCATGCACAGTGGTGGGGGAGGGGCATCCCTTAGCCCGGCCTGCATCCTCTTGCAATCTGGGACCCCTTGGGGGATGTCCAGCTGCCAATTTAGGCCTGATCCTGTGGGATGGGTCCTAAACTGGCAGTCGGACATCCTCTTGCAATGCGGGACCACTGGCTCCTACAGACGTGCTCTGTACAATCTAACTGCTAACTGCTTACCTGCTTGCCTGCTTGATCACCCCTAACCACTCTGCCTGATCACCACTAACCACTCACCTGTCTGCCTGATTGCCCCTAACCACTCTGCCTGCCTGCCTGATCACCCCTAACCGCCTCTGCCTTGGCTTCCTCTGCCCCAGCTTCCTCCAGAAGGTTGTTTGCTGTCCGGTCTAATTAGCATATTATGCTTTTATTATTATAGATTATTATAGACTAGAGGCTATAATAATGTGCACTTGTTGGGGGGGATCCCTCAGCCCAGCCTATGCCCTCTTGCAGTCTGGGACCCCTCAGGGGATATCCACCTGCTGGTGTGCCTGGCCAGCCTAAGTGAGGGGCTGATGGCTGTTTGCAGGCTGGCCAAGCTCCCCAGTGGGGACCCTCACCCCATGGGGGTGTGGCCATCCTGGGTGAGGGGCTGAGGGCCATTTGCAGGCTGCCCACAGTCCCTTCAGGGTTCAGGGCCCTACTGGGGTGCCTGGCCAGCCTGGGTGAGGGGCTGAGGGTCGTTTTCAGGCTGCCCACAGCTCCCATTGACCCAACATCTCAGCGAGGCTGGCTGGAATCAGGTTTCTGGGGTTTATTTATCTTCTATAATTGAAACTTTGTTGCCTTGAGCAGAGCCCTAGTCAGGCAACAAAGCCTCCTGTTTGCTTCAGCTCCATGGCTTCTATAATTGAAACATTGTTGCCTTGAACAGAGGCCCAGCCGGCCTAGGCAGGCAGTTTCAACTCCATCGCTGGTGCAATGGAAGCCTCCTGTTTGCTCTAGCTCCATGGCTGCTGGCTGCCATCTTGGCTGGGTTAATTTGCATACAGCCGCTCTGATTGGCTGGTGGGCATGGCTTGGCTGGTGGGCATGGCTTGGGTATCTCAGAGTGATGGTTGATTTGCATATTACTTTTTTATTAGATTAGATGGGATCTGGGACTGCAGTAGCAAACCAGTCAAAGGTCCTGCCCTCACTAAACAACTTTGTAGAATGAACTAACAAGTAAATAAGTAAATGGAGTAACGTGGTGATAAGGCTGAGGAAGAAATAGCCAGGCAACAAGGACCAGTGACTTTTTCCTCCTAAGAAACAGAAGACAAGAACTTATTAATTACCAGGCAGTCATACTAAATAGGATGCTTTGGGCAGTAACAGAATACCTGTCTAGACGTGCTCTGTACAACAGGAGTTTCATTCCTGAAAGTAGGGAGTTCTTTTCCAGGTTTGGTGCAGCTGCTCAACAATTATTATCAAGGATATAATCTATTCCCATCCTCCCTCCATTCTTAGAATCCTCAGAAGACTCCACTTTCATCCTTAGGCTGTTTCCTCATGGTCCCAAAATAGCTGCCTTGGTTACCAACATCACATCAGGAAGAAGGAGGCAACAAGAATTGTAAGAGAGTCATTCTCTCACGTCTTTCTTTTTATCAGAGAGGAAAATCTTTCCCAGAAGCTCTCTCAAAATACTTCAATTTCTGTCTTTTTGGCAGAACTATGTCACATGGCCATTGCTGGCTACAGAGGAGTCTAGGAAACCATGCATTATCAACCTCTACTATAGCAGGTGAGCTCTGCCATATCAACCAAAGCAGGATGAATGGCTACTGGACAGGCAGCCGCAGCAGTATATAATATCACCATACACCATACCATACCTATGTGCCCAGGTCTCACTGGGTAGAGCCAAGTAGTGACAGATAATACTGTCTACTGTGGGATTCACAGAGGTTAGGAGAGAGACCGAGCCTAAGATCATTTACACAGAGATACTTGGTGGACTACTTGCTGGAATAGTCCCAGAGTACTTTAGAATACCTCAGTGTCATTGAGGGTTTTGTAACCTCTGACTAACAAAATTCTAAGCAAAGGGTGAGACAGCCCATGATAATGATCAGGGCAAGGAAAGTTTGGGGTCACTTCATATTTTAGTTAGTCCTCTTGTTCTAACATGGGAAGCCTCTCTAAATCATTCCACATCGGAAAGCCTCACTGGAAATAGATGAGTTTCAATTCACTTCCAGCTCAATGAAACATTGAAAACAAGTGTCCAATGTATTCTGCTTCGTGGTTCCAAATAAACAATGAGAAAGTCAGTTTCCTCTTTGGGTTGGGTTCATTGGATCCTAGCCCATAAAAGTTTTGAGTTATATCGCAGTGACATGCAAGGACTTGAAAGAGATGAAATGAAGCGCAGAGGAAAGTTGGCACAGTGCCAAGAAATCTGGTTAAAGTTGGGCCTCGGAGCCCACAGAAAACAATGGCAACAAGGACATGAGTCAGTGGCCCGAGTGCAAGCACATCTTGGGGCAACGAGAGCACACACAGGCCTGCCGCGGCAATGGCCAGTTCAACAGGGAGCCCTTTCTCCGTGCTTCTTCTGGGAACCTCTTACAATGTCTACACCTGCCTCATTTGTCCCACCTTTATCTTCACATTCCTCATGGACAGTATCCTATCACCTGCAGCCCTGCCCCTCAGTCCCATCATAGGGCCCTCAGAGGCTCTGAGACACAGACCCCGGGGGGCTGAGGAGCCCCTTCTTTCGCATACCTGGACCTGATTGCTCAGTACCCTTGCCAGACCAATTGTTAAAGTCTATGAATGTCACCTTGGTATACATTTGGTCAAACAGTTTGATGCAGACAGACGCTGCATGCCTAAAGCTGGTTGTAATTTAATGCAAAGCATTATGTCTTTTCGGGTTACAAGGTGGGCTCCCAGGACCCAGGACTCAGCATTGGGTGCATGAGGGGCGTGCATACAGCTGGTATTAGGATCAAGGCAGTCACACCTGGAGCAGACCAGGCAGTCACACCTGCATGGTCTGAGAGATACGAAAGCTCTAAGAAGCCTTCACCAGAAGCCCCCCCACTGGAGCCTAAAATTTCTCCTTTGAATTCTCAGTAAAAGTGCATTATGCCGTGACAGCAACAACTCATTAAGTTCTCAGATATTAAAATCTTTGTGGAACTAGTTTATCCGGTCTCTTCCTACCTCACAGTTGCAAGTGCAAATTCTATAGGGAAAAGATTCTAGAAATATTAGTCTTGACGAGCAAATCTAAGGAAGGCAGTCCTCCAGAACTAGAGCAGTGGTCATGCAAAGAACAGGAAAGAGGAGGAGGAAGGATATACAAGAGGAACCAAGGACAATGCATGATGAAAACACATTCCTTGTTGAGCGCATCGGAATGAAGACAGAGCCAGGAGGCAAGGACCAAGGAGTCCAGTCAGGTATGTGCCGTTCCAGCAGGACAGCCTGTGGGTCCATGTGGGTCAAGAAGCAGCTTCCCGTAGGGGAGGACGGGGGAAGGTCAAGGGGGGGAAAAAAGAGACATATGTACTACTCTTTGTAATATTTTAAGTAATAATAACAGAAATTAATTAATTAATTAATTAATTAATTATTTTCTAAAAAAGAAGCAGCTTCCCCTCTTTCCTGCCGTTTAGAGTGTGGTTACTTTCTCCTCCCATAATCTTGAAATCCTAGCTGGCCAGCCCTCATGGCCACTTGTTTTTATCTTCCCAAACGACTTCTGACCTTCTTCTGGTAACAGCAGCTCTCTTTCCTTACGGGAACTGCCCCTTCCCCAATAATGGGGTTCTCTTGGCAAATTATCAGCCTCAATACTCACTACCTGGCCAACACTCAGACCTGGCCAATCAATGTACTCCAATTCCCTGGCCACAGCGATGGGCCCAAGGGATACCCACCTGACCCAAACTGAGCCGATCGGGTTCTGCCCTGCAGGAATCTGAAATCTGAGCAGAAATTCCAGGATAAAAGGAGACTGGAGCTGCGTCTGACAACAGTGAGCTGGAGAAAGGCCAGGAAACTCTCAAAGCCATCTGGCTTCTTCCCCCACCCCACCCGCCAAGACTAGGTCCCTATTACTTTCATGTAGATCCCCGTATCTCCTCTGTAAATTCAAGTGGTACCTAAATGAATCAGAATCTGTTTCTATTGCAGCCAACAATCAAAACTGATACAGGACGTTGCAACTGACATATTTAGAATATCAGATAAAATGAGTCAAGAGAGGATGAGGAGCTAAGGGAGGATCCCTCTCCACCCCCGCCATCAGGTTGGGAGTCTGATAGTCCTTGCTACATGGGATTAAACCATTTTTTTAAATTTATCTTTATTGTTAAAAGTATTACAGATGTTCCTCTTTCTTTCCCCCCATTGACTCCCTCCATTCTGCTCCCACCATGGGATTACCAGTGGTTCTCAACCTTTTGGCCCTTGAAATACAGTTCCTCATGTTGTGGCCCAACCATAAAATTATTTTCGTTGCTACTTCATAACTGTAATGTTGCTACTGTTTTGAATCGTAATGTAAATATCTGATATGCAGGATGGTCTTAGGCGACCCCTGTGAAAGGGTCGTTCGACTGCCAAAGGGGTCACAACCCACAGGTTGAGAACCACTGGGTTAAACTATTAACTGTGTATTTTGTGATCCAAACCATGTGTTCCCACAGCTAAAGCTTTAGGAAAGTCTTGGCAAGAAAATATCAGGATATTGGAATTCTCTGGCTACTTTTCCTGGCTTACATTAGAGCAGGATGTATGTTGAATTCTCTTTCTGCCTTTAACAAATGCAGCAGACCCCTGGGGGTTGAATAATTGTGAACTCCGCCTGTGCAGTTTATGAAGCCATTGTCTCCCAGCTCCAAATGCACCTTCTGGACTCTGATGCCAGGGCTGGGGCTCTACAACCCACATTTCTCCTTTGCCTGGTTCTGCTCATAGCGTGCATCAGAGGGAACTGGGAAGCGGGGCGAGGGGAGAGGGATTTGCCGCTTTCAGCAGCAGTTTCCAGGTTCTTGTCACTCTCCCATAACCTAACCTGCTATGTGCCCTCGGAGGTCCCTGCCTCTACTGAGTTCTGTCTCTGCACTAAAATCAATGTCCTGACTGAGAAGCAGAGGAAGAGAAATGGGGAGATCTGGTCTTCAGACCTTTCCCAAATACGTTCTATTATAAATTCACTCATTGCCAAAAAGAGTTAGCAATTCCTGGCCATTATTCTGTGTCACTTACCGAGGGACAGCCCAGGGACAGAGGGAGAACTGGCTGCCAACCAGGCAAGAAGGGCCCTGTCCTACGCCTCCATGCTAAAATGTCTTAATCTGACCTTCCTGTGACCCTTACCCTTCCCGCACCCCCTTCCCCCAACTCCCAACCCCCACACCCTCCATCCCCAGGCAAGGAGCCATGGAGACAAGAAGATATGTCCACCTAAAGCCTGTGACCTTCTTCTAGATCTAAAGCACCTAAAATCACATAATCTCCTGCCCAAATGGCACATAGTCTCCTTCCCGGGCCTAAAGGGGGCCAATCAGCACTGTGTTTTAGGTCACACACCCCCTGGCCCATGGTACTGCTAAGAGACAGCTGATGGGGGTGGAGGGTCGGGTGAACAGAGCTTGGATATGCCCACCGAGTTGTCCATGTGGGTGTGTGAGGCCCTGCTATGCAGGACAGAGCCAAGTGGGAAGAGAAGGCACAGAAGTGATGGACCTGGGACCTCTTTGTGCTCTTGTTAAGGAAAAGCCTGGCAGGAAGCAAATCAGCTCTGGTCCCTGGATCTAAGCGGGGATCCTCAAACTACAGCCCGCAGGCCACGTGTGGCCCGCCGAGGACATTTATCTGGCCCGCCGGGTGTTTTTGCCGCCTTGTTTTTTTTACTTCAAAATAAGATATGTGCAGTGTGCATAGGAATTTGTTCATAGTTTGTTTGTTTTTAAACTATAGTCCAGCCCTCCAACGGTCTGAGGGACAGTGAACTGGCACCTGTTTAAAAAGTTTGAGGACCCCTGAAGGCAAAGGCCAGACAAAGCCATCGAGCCAAAGTTTGAGGAGATGAGCAAGAGACAGAGCTAGAAGGCTGTATTCCAAATTTAACCGTCATAGCTTACTGGCTAATAACACCCCCTTATTGTAATCAGTGAGAGGGGTTTTTTTGCCAAAGACCTCTAGGCTCCACAAGCAGGAGTTTCTGATGGTCAATTCCAAAGTAAACCTGGGCCCCGGAGTCCATGCCAGGAGGGAGCAAAATCCTGTGCAGTGCCCTGAGGGATGGCCAGAGTGAACCCTGAGTGGAGGCTCCAGCAGGCGGAGCACAGGGAAGCCACAGTGGCCCACTGTGGACTCAGCGGCTGGACAGTGAGTTGACGAGCATGTCTGCCGCTTACTCACCATTCCTGAGCAGCAGGAAATGCTGGCCGTTGGGCCACTGGCCGTCATCTCCTGTTCCCTTTCCCCTATTTAAAATAGCAATTTTCTGGCTATCCTGTCCCTCCCCTATAACGGCTACGAATTGGGTGTGTGGGGTGACACACCCAACCCTTGCAAGGCCATGTTCAGATTTAACGGGGTGGAGTATTCCATAGACTTCTGCTTGTCTCTAGAGGAAAGGAGGCATAAACAATGTGGCGTTTGGGGGGAAAAAATAGATTTTGTGTGGGGTTTTGTTGAGAGAGAAAGAGGGTAGGAGAGAGAGAAACATCAATGATGCATGCCCCCTACTGGGAATCAAGCCCACAACCCTGACATGTGCCTTGACAGGGAATCAAACCAGTGACCTTTCAGTGCATGGGACAATGCTCAACCGACTTGAGCAACACTGGCCAGGGCAGCAACATGGTTTTCCCTTAAACAGGGACATTTTCGAAATTGTCTATTTGGGAAGAATGGTGTGTGTGAGCTGGGCAGCTAAGTGACTGTTAGCTTATCCAGTGTGTTCCCACTTCCCACCCCTGACCCTTCTGGTCACAGACTTGAACCCCTGACTTCAGAGGGAGACCCATGAGCCAAGTTGGAACAATCACTTCGCTTTACCACAGTGATTGGTTCCAGAAGGTCACGTGACAGCAGCTGCCAATCTCAATTCTTCTGGCTAGAGCTGGTGGGAAAGAACTCCCTTTCTTGGAGACACAAAAAATGTGAGTCCAGTGCTCTCGATGGCCCTGTTCCCCACTGAGAGAGAGAGAAAGGGAGAGGGAGAGAGAGGGGTGGGGGGAAGAAAGAGAGACATTGATGTGAGAGAATCACACCCATCGGTTGCCTCTCACACATGCCTTGACAGGGGATTGATTGAACCTGCAACCCAGGTAGGTGCCCTTGACCAGGAATCAAACCCAGAACTTTCAATTGGGCGAGGGGGAGGGGAGGCGACATTCCAACCACTGAGACACACTGGCCAGGATAGGAGGGTAATTATTTTAAAGATGGGAGACACTTGGAATCATTGAAATGACTTCGATTTTATTGAGGATTCTTATGTGATTTCATTTGAACCTTATACTAACCTCATGAGGATGTTTCTACAGATGAGGGAACTGGAGCTGGGGCTAAATGTTATTAGATGGACAGAGGAAATTGGGGGCTGGGTTTGGAAGAGGAGACACAGCCATTCCTTCCTCCCTGTACTCCCACTGCCACTCCACCGTACTGGGGTGGGAGGCAAGGGAGGGTGGAGAGAAAGAAGGAAAGAGGACTGGGAGGAAAGACATGGCTCCCGAAGTCTCTGTGAGGTGTGGGAACTGTAGACACTCTATCTCCTTCAACCAAATGCCACCAACCTTCTGAGGTAGGCCCTGTTGGAGTGTCATTGTCCCCATGAGGAAGGGCCCTGAGGGTGAGAAGGATCACATCTTCACCAGGTCACAGAGGCAGCATCTGGGTTTGAACTTGGGTCTGCAGATGTTGAGGTGTCTGTTCTTAGCACTTCCAATGAGCCCTCATCTCAGACTCCCAGGCCTCTTCTCCAGCGACTGCTATCTGGTTTCCACACCCCACATCAGGCTGTTATGAGCATCGCTTTCATTCCATCTGTGCCCTCTCAAATCCCAGGGCCCCACGAGGTCAGAAGGGTGAGGCGATATGCCTGGAGGAAGGGAAACTAAAGGATAATGCACATCAGGTCCTTCCATTTCACCCATGAGAAGTAATTCAAAAGATTTTAGCCCTGGCCAGTGTGGCTCAGTTGGTTGGGCATCGTCCTGTGCATTAAAGGGTTGCTAGTTCAATTCCTGGTCAAGGAAGCAGATCTCTCCCCCCACCTCCCCGCCCCCCACTTCTCTCTCTTCTCCCTCTAAAAAAAAGGAAGACATGCCCTAACTAGTTTGGCTCGGTGGATAGGCCTGTGGACTGAAAGGTCCCAGGTTCGATTCTGGTCAAGGGCATGTACCTTGGTTGTGGGCACATCCCCAGTGGGGGGTGTGCAGGAGGCAGCTGACTGATGTTTCTCTCCCATCAATGTTTCTAACTCTCTATCCCTCTCCCTTCCTCTCTGTAAAAAATCAATAAAATTTAGAGAAAAAAATTAATTAAAATAAATTTAAAAGGGAAGACTTTTATATCAAAAATATACATGGAAACATTTTTGAATAGCATGCAAAAATCACATGAACTTCCATGAAATGTCTTGCTTGCAGTTGCCCCTTTAAATTCTGACCAGCTCTTGTTTAGAATATTTCAGAAGAAAACTATGAAAAACAACTGGCAACAGGATAAAGAGCTTAGTATGAAATTCCAGAAATTCCAGTCTGTCCCATTGACCGTCCAGGCTTAGCTAACCCCCTGCCCCACAAGAACCTGACTTGACACCCCCTGTACATCCTTTAAGTTTTTCCCTCATCTCCTCGGCTTCCGTGCAGCCTGGAATGTCTTCTCCTCCAGCTCATCTTCCATGAAGTTCTCCAGGATCTTCATACGTCCCCTCTGCTAAGCTCCAGTACTAAGCCTGCACTTGAGATGTGCACTGTTATATTATCCATCTGTAGTATAGGGCTTGTCTCAGTAAGCTGCTGGGCATAGGAACTGCATCTGCTCCACCTTTGTGCTCCCACTACATGGAGCAAGATGTCTTCTGGACAGAGATCAGGCAGTACCCATTGGTGTGTCAGGAGCCACCTTCCAGGGTGCTTGCCTACAAATCTGCTAATAAAGATGCTCTCCCTTAGGTTAAACATAGCCCAGCCAGGTGGCTTGGTTGGTAGGAGCATTGTCTCACGCACCAAAAAGGTTGTGGGTTCAATTCCCAGTCAGAACACAGACCTACGTTGCAGGTTTGGTCCCCGATCAGGACATGTATAGGAGGCAACCGATTAATGTTTCTCTCTCACATCAATGTTTCTCTCTGTCTCTGTCTCTGTCTCTCTCTCTCTCTCAAAGAAAAATCAATGAACATATCCTCAAGTGAGAATTTTTTAAATGCCCTCTTTAGGGACTTTCTTTAAAAGTGAATTTTAATGTAAATTGGGTCAACCAATTTCTTTCCCTTATAGGTGGTTGAAATTGGAACATGAGAGAGTAGGATCATTAAGGGGGAGGGAGGGAGGTAAGGCTACTGAAGGCCCAGGAGTGGGAGAACTCTGCTGTGAGAGGGGAGGAGAGGATGACAGCTCTGGTCATTTGGCTACTTTGCCTCACTTAGCTGTGTGACCTTGTTGCTTCACTTCCCATCCAAGTCCCAGCTTGTTCAACTGGAAGAAAAGAGGTTGGACTAGAGCAGTGGTTCTCAAAATGGTTCCCAGATCAGCAACATCAGCATCACCTGGAAATTTGTCAGAAAAGCAAATGATCAGGTCATCCTAGACCAGTGGTTCTCCACCTTGGCTGCACATTAGAATCACCTGGGAATCTTTTTAAAATCCTGCTTTCTGGACCTCATCCTCCGGAAATTCTGTTTCTTTGTTATGGGTGGGGCCACAACATTAGTAACAAAGAAACAGAATTTCCGGAGGATGAGGTCCAGAAATCAGGATTTTAAAAAGATTCCCAGGTGATTCTAATGTGCAGCCAAGGTGGAGAACCATTGCCCTAGACCTACCTGATGAGCAGTGATGGGAGAGCAGTCTGTCTTTTAACAAGCCCTCCAAGAGATCTGACTCATGCTCCGGGTTGAGAAGTGCTGGACTGGATGGTCCACATAGTCCCCTAGTAAGAGGAGCACTTACGCTTCTTAGCATGGCTCCTAGGTCACACAAGGCCATCACTACTCTGGTACCCATGTAATGGCCCAGAGGTCAACAGACCTCCACATCTGCATAAAACCACTAAAAGTTTCCTTAAGGAGACTTGCTCTTGGAAACTCTGGGCCTTTGCATCTGCTGTCCCATCTTCCTGAAATAGTATTTTTCTTCTGTTACCTGTCTATCTCCTATTTGTCTTTCAGGACTCATTTTAGTGGTCACCTCTTCTAGGAAGGCCTCCTAATACCTTCCTTTCCATGTCAGGTATCTCCCTCTTGTGCTTTTTTAGCACTACAAATGTCTCTGTTATATCACTTGCCACCTTTATCTGCACCCCCACCAGCTAGGTGTGGCAGAAACTGTTTTGTTTTTTTCTGACACAATACAAGTCATAAACATTGCATGAGTGAGTGAATGGATGGTTTGAATCCTGGTGTCAAATACTTGAGAGCTCAGACAATAAATTTTGAATCTTTTCTTAAAGATTTTTCATTGATTTTTAGAGAGAGAGTAAAGAAGAGGGAGAGAGAGAGAGAAGCCCATTGATGTGAGAGCAAGACATCGATGGGCTGCCGCCTGCATGTCCCTCACTGGGCATTGAGCCTGAAACCCTGGCATGTGTCCCAACCAGGAATCGAACCAGCAACGCTTCAGTGTGCATGATAACACCCAACAAATTGAGCCACACTGGCCAGGGAAAATTTGATTCTTGTTCATCTCTAATCATTGATAGTTTAATACTCTTCATGTTGTAAATACACAATGATTGCTTGATCATCATGCTTATTGCTTTAATTAATTCTTTACAACATCTAATCTAATAAAAGAGTAATATTGAAATTGACCGTTTCTACGGGACACCTAAGCCATGCCTACCAGCCAATCAGAGCGGCTGTATGCAAATTTACCCAGCCAAGATGGAGGCCGGCAGTCACAGAGCTAGAGTAAACAGCAGGCTTCCGTTGCACCAGGAGTAAACTGTTTGCCTAGGCCGGCTGGGCTTCTGCCAACTCAGGCAACATAATTGCAACATTGTTTCAATTATAAAAGCCATGGAGCTGAACCGAATAGCAGGCTTCCATTGCACCAGCGATGGAGAAAACTGCCTGCTTAGGCCGGCTGGGCCTCTCTTTGCTCACGGCAACATTCTTTCAATTATAGAAGCTACAGAGCTGAAGCCAACAGGAGGCTTCGTTACCTGCCTAGGCCTGGCTTAAAGCAACAGTTTCAATTATAGAAGATAAATAAACCCCAGAAACCTGCTTCTAGCCAGCCTTGCTGGGACGTTGGGTCAATGGGAGCTGTGGGCAGCCTGAAAGCCGAAAACGCCCCTCAGCCCATCACCCAGACTGGCCAGGTACCCCAGTAGGGACCTGAACCCTGAAGAAACTGTGGCCAGCCTGCAAACAGCCATCAGTCCCTCACCCAGGCTGCCCAGGCACCCCAGTAGGGTGAGGGTCCACACTGGGGGGCTTGGCCAGCCTGAAAACAGCCATCAGCACCTCACCCAGGCTGCCCAGGCACCCCAGTAGGGACCCAAAACCTGAAGGGGCTATGGACAGCCTGCAAATGCCCCTCAGCTCCTCACCCAGGCTGCCCAGGCACCCCAGTAGAGACCCAAAACCTTAAGGGGCTATGGGCAGCCTAAAAATGGCCCTCATCCTGTCACCCAGGCTGGCCACACCTCAATGGGATGAGGGTCCACACGGGAGGGCTTGGCCAGCCTGCAAACAGCCATCAGCCCCTCACCCAAGCTGACCAGGCACGCCAGCAGGTAGACATCCCCAGAGGGGTCCCAGACTGCGAGAGGGCACAGACCGGGCTGAAGGACCTCCCAACTGCACAAATTTTTGTGCACTGGGCCCCTAGTATTACATAACCCAAGCTCTATCATTTCTCTTAGCCCATGAGCCTCTCAGCAATCTAATGAATTAAGTTAGAGCAGATATTGTTTCAATCTAAAATGATTAAAATACAGATGACAAAACCACTCACAAATACTAAATGGCTTTCCATGGTAACCTATTTCTTTAAAAAGTACTTGTTTAGCCCTGACCAGTTTGGCTCAATGGATAGAGCGTTGGCCTGCGGACTCAAATGTTCCTGGTTCGATTCCGGTCAGGGGCATGTACCTTGGCTGCAGGCACATCCCCAGTGTGGGGAGGCAGCTGATCAATGTTTCTCTCTCATCGATGTTTCTGACTCTCTATTGTTCTCCCTTTCTCTCTGTAAAAAAATCAATAAAATATATTTGGAAAAGAAAAAAAAGCTATGGTGCCTTTAAAAAAAATACTTGTTTCGTTTTTTCTTCATGTAAAGCATTGTGATAAACAATGGGAGATACAAAAGTTATTAAAGACATGATCCTTGTCCTTCAAGAACCTATATTCTAGAAAAAATAAAATTAATTTATCCTCCAAATAAATCACATTACGAACAGTACATAATAAATCTGATCTTGAGTGAGTCAGTCCATCAAGGCTCTGGGAGCTTGGTGGCCAGAGGCAGTCGGGGAGACATCACTGTGAGAGAGAGAGCAACTGCCTGAAGACTGGCCAAGCCTCCCAGGAGAAGGCACTACGTTACTAAATGAACAGCTAGGGACAGTGAATGGATCCCATCACTGCAGCAGGGATCTTACGAATGGGAGCTGGGAGGTCAAAGGCAGAACTGCCAGGCCCGCTCACTGCCTGTGCCCCTGAAGGTGGGCTCGACGGCATTCCTCATTTGCTTGGTTACTTTTTATTGTGTGTAGGACGCTCTGTTAAAATAATCTGTAGAAATCATCTGAGACCTTGGAGAGTAACTTCTTCCAGACAGGATTTCCCTTGCTCTGCCAGGCAGCTAGAGATACAAACATTCCAACATTAGTTCAACCCAAAGTCAAAGCTTCGGCCACCCACATGCCTCGGCCGCGCTGCGAGAGCAGTTTCCTTCTGGTTGACTTTCTTTCTACTGTGCAGCGTGGCAGGGCCCCAGCTCTGAGTGCCAAGTAATTTGCCAGGGCCTCTACTCTGAAAAGGAAAGTAAGCTGTAGATTCCAGCTTTTAGACCCCTAGTCACTTACAAATTTCAAAAACAAAGCTTGTTTCTCAGCCTCCTTTTTATCTCAGCCAGTGCCCCTTGAGCAAAAGCAGCCCCACAAACCACACTTGCCTCCATGGATTTCTGTCTTCTGGATTTTGAGTTTGCTAATTCCTTGGCTATCCTAATAGTGTTTTGATGTTTGGGAGGGAAGGGAGGGCAGGATTAATGTTTTTTTAAGCTGTTTTCAGAAGGAGAGTTGGTCCGGATTACCTAGTCTGCCACTGCTAGAAGCAGACTTTGATACTGGCTCTAGGTAGAGATGAAGATCAGAATCTGGGAGCAGTGGAGGGACAAGAGAGCAGAAATTAATCCAAAAGAGATCCATAGATGGTTTGAGGGGGCTGTTGCAGGGGTCAGTAGAGAAGAACCAAAGTAAAGATTTTTATTGGTTTCCTTCCCTTGTTTCAGCCAGCACATAGTATCAAACAATTAATTGGGTTAATGCCCAAATTGGTACTTCCAATCCTAATTAAACCCATGGGATTTCAAAAACAGGCCGTATTGTCTGACTGACTTAATTACTTCCTTGTTGGGGAGCCTTCACTTCCAACTGCAAAGTCTGCCAAGAAAAAAGGGAAACCTTCAGCCACAGATAGATGAACCCTCCCTCATCCAGGAGCCTGAACTGCAGTTACCTGCGCTCAGGGAGCCATCTCGGGCTGTGCTGGGGAGGGGAAGAAAGGGTGGGGAAAGGGGGAGACGCTCAGGAACCCAGGCTGCACTGCTAAGGCAGAAGGACCAGTCAGTCAAGGCCCAGAGCCCTACATGGGCCCCCCCACCGGCTGCCTGCCCTCCAGGACTGGAAGTGCTGGGGCAGGCCTGCTGCTCGGCCAGCAGGGCATCCATCCTCCACCTCCTTCCCCTTGGCCCTTTCCACTTTGGAGGCTACATGAGCTGAATCTTCCCTTTCCCAGCCTCCTTTTACCTGACGGTAGAGTCTTGTGATCCAGTTCTGACCAATGAGATGTAATCAGAAGTTTGGTGGGAGGGTTCTGGGAAAGCTCTTTCCCCACAAAAGAGACAATGGAGCTTGTTATGGACTTGAGAGCGGACTTGTGGCCTGGAGCCATCCTGTGAGGAAAGGCCCAGAACGTCTCTAAGACACCAGCCCAGCCAGGGTTTCTCGCGTGAGAAAAAGAAACCACTCTTTGTTCAAGCTACTGTGATTCGGTTTTCTGTACTTTTCAAATGAAACACTCCTAGCTAACACAGGGAGATTTCAAATGCCAGGACCAGCCTCAGAGCAAAATTACCTGGGGCTTTAGAATAAAAACATGATCAAACAGCAACACTGAGCGAGTTGGCAATCACTAAGGCAGCAGGCATTGAAGGCATTCACACCTAAGTGAGATCCAATTAATACAAATAAAGTCTCATCAAATACTAGAAAAGCTTTTAATGCTCATCAACTCGTGTTTGATAAAACACCACACAGAACACAATGCATAAAACATAAAATCGGCTTCTTTTAAAGAGAATGGGGACCTAGAAACCTGCCCAATTGGCCCCTTCATATCTTTTCTGAACATGGCTGACGTTTTCTGATCTAATACCATAGGATTTGACAGTTGAGGAAACTGGGGTCTCCCTGGCAGGACAGAAGCAGCTTGCTCTGAGATGTAATGGGTTTGCCATGTGCCTGAATGAAGTCTGCATCCCCAGGACCATTTTCAGGACTGTCTCCTCCTACAGGTGAAAGGAGGGGAGTAGAAGGTCACATGGTAAATTGCACTGCGGCAGCGATGATTGGGCCCAGAGACCGAAGGAAGCAGAAACCCACATGAGCAGAAGTTGCCAAAGCGAGCGTCATGGAGAAGGTGGGGCTTCAGTGAGGTTGCCCCCAAGAGACAGCTGACCACACCCAGAGACATGTTTGGATGTCACAGCTGGGGGGAGGCATCTAGTAGGTCGATGCCAGGGTTGCTGCTGAAAGTTCTACCATGCACAGGACAGTCCTCACAACAAAGAACTATCCAGCTCAAATGTCAATAGTGCTGACGCTGAGAAACCCTGGAGTAGAGGGAAAGGCGAGGGGGAGAGGCCAGGCAGAGGGAATGGCGTGAGAAGCGAGGTACTGCCTCCTCTGTATCCCTAACACATATAACTAGCTGCCAGGTGGGTATTTATTTGTTGGATAAGTGGATGAACCCTGGCCACCCTTGAATCCTACCCTGGCTCTTTGGCAGCAAAGTCCTCTGTTCAGAATAAAGAAAGAAGTCAGCCACCCTGGCTGGTGTGGCTCAGCTGGTTAAGCATTGCCCCATGTATCGAGAGGTTGCTGGTTCAGTTCCTCATCTGGGCACATGCCTGGCTTGCAGGCTCTAAAATCAATAAACACATATTTTTCTAAAAAATAAAAGCCTGGCCAGCATGGCTCAGTGGTTGAACTTCAACCTACGAACCAGGGCGTCAAGATTCATTTCCAGGTCAGGGCATATGCCGGGTTGCAGACTCAATTCCCAGTGTGGGTTACGTAGGAGACAGCTGGTCAATGATTCCCTGTCATCATTGATGTTTCTAACTCTCTCTCCCTCTTTCTTCCTCTCTGAAGTCAATAAAAGTATTTTTGTTTTAAAGAAAAGAAAGAAGTCAGCCTACTCAATACTTCTTTTCCTGATTTCTCCTGCCCTACCTTCATCTTCATCCCCAATCTTCAGAGAAGGTGACCTTTCTTACCTACTCACTCATCCTCCTGAATTCACTTACACGCTTACACCCAGCATGCTCTCAGTCCTCACCAAACCTGCTGTCTGGTGTCATTCTGCAGGGTATCAGAACTAGAAAGGTGCCAGCCCTCACCCTCACTTAGCAGGCAGGTGCAGGTGCTGGGAACTGTATCCATTTCCATCCATCATCCGTCAGCCCCTTTGTGACTCCCAGCAGCTCAGCCAACTTCCCAGCTATCACATGTGTAAGTTCCCTAGGAACCAGCATGTCTCCAGGATGAAACCTTAGGCCCCTGAGAGTCCCACCTGCTTCTGGCCACCCTGGGATAAATGATAGATGCTCTCTGGCTCAGATTAATTGCACATCTTTTTATGCCTATCCTGATGGGAGATATCTAATTGTTTTTCCTGCCTCAATACCATTCATCTTATTGTAACAAATGGTGGCCGGCAACACCACGCAGAACACCAAATGTAGGCCTGGGTGAGCTTCTGCTATAAAGCATCAACTCAGTAGATCTGTCCAGGAAACAGCAAATGATTGGACAACCATCACAAGATCTGAAACCAGGACATTGCCTAGGGTCTGCCTCCCACCCTGTCCTCTTTTTTATTTTCTCACTCCCACCTCTTTTCAGGCTTCACTGCCCTCAAGATATCTCTCTCTCTCTCTCTCTCTCTCTCTCTCTCTCTCTCTCTCTCTCTCTCTCTTATTCTGTATCAAAACAAACTCTCATAAAATATGCTATCAGTCACTGACCTCTCAGTCCAGCATAGGCCCAAGGGGCCAGAGTCTCTTATCTCTGGTTCTAGAATAAAATGAAGAAAAATGTGCTCTCCTCCAGAGCACAGGAAAGGGTGGAATTCTGAGTGCTGCTTGTGATGTTGGAAAGGGTGGGGTTCCTCCCTGGGATTCCTGAGATAACTGAGAATTATCACCTCCATCATAGAAGCACAGTTCTGACTCTTTCAGATCAACTTATCCACATTCCTCAGATGAGCAATAACATCCAAAAAGCTGAGTAACTTGTTCGGAGTCGCATAATTAAGTGCCAAAAACAGCATTTGAATCCAGATCTGTTTCACCCCAAAGACTGTGGCCATAACACCCCTAAGCAAGAAGAATGGGAAATACAGTAACACCAAAGAGTGTAAAAGAACTCACATGTGGAAATCAGCTCACCTGGGCAGGCCTGGCATGGCAGTGAGGTAAGTAGGAAGATAGACATGCATTCATGCTAGAAGCACACACAATGCACACGCCAGACTTCTTTCCCTATGAAACATCACACACCCAGATGATGGAGGCTGGGTAATGGGAATGAGGGAGGGTCTCCAGAAGAAGGCATTTTCCTGACACCAAAGAACCTCATAAGGTATTGCCTGGCCTCTCTGGCAATTTTAAGTTAGGAAAAAAAGGCAAACAGTGGAAAACAATATGGACAATCCTGAAAAAATTGAAAATAAAACTACCATATGATTCAGCAGGCCTGCTTTGGGAATATATCCAAAAGATACAAAACACTAACTCGAAAAGATATATGTACCCCATGTTCATTGCAGCATTATTATTACAATAGCCAAGACATGGAAACAACCTACATGTTAATATCAACCTACATTGATGAATGAATGGGTAAAGAAATTATGGTATCCTATCTAATAAAAGAATAATATGAAAATTAACCATCACTCCCTCACTACGTCACTCCCTCACTCCATCACAAAGATGGCAGAGGCCATGGAGCTGGACCGAGCAGGAGGTTTGGGTTGCCCCAGCAATGGAGGAAGCCAAGCTTCCTGCCTGCCCTGCCGGCCCTGAGCTCTGCTCAAGGCTACAAGTTTTCATTATAGAAGATAAATAAATCCCAGATACCTGCTTCCAGCCTGCATGGCCTCCACTCAAGGAAGTGCTGGGACCAAGCTCTACAAAGTTTTTATAGCCAGACCAAGGCTACAAAGTTTTAATTATAGAAGTTAAATAAATCCCAGATACCTGCTTCCAGCCTGTGGGCGTGGCCAGCCTGAAAATGGCCATCAACTCCTCACCCAGGTTGGTCAGGCACTCCAATAGGGCCTCCCACCCTGAAGAAGCTGTGGCCAGCCTGAAAACAGCCCTCAGCCCCTCACCTAGGCTGGTCAGGCACCCCAGCGGGATCCCCCCACCCTAAAGGGGCTGTGGCCAGCCTGAAAACGCCCTCAGCCCCTCACCCAGGCTGGCCAGGCACCCCAGTGGGACCCCCACCCTGATCTGGGACACCCTTCAGGGCAAACCAGCCGGCCCTCACCCATGTACCAGGCCTTTTTCCTATATAATAAAAGGGTAATATGCAAATTGACCCTAACAACAGAACAACTGGGAATGACTGGTCACTATGACACACACTGGCCACCAGGGGGCAGACGCTCAATGCAGGAGATAACCCCTGGTGGTCATTGTGCTCCCACAGGGGGAGCTCTGCTCAGCCACAAGCCAGGCTGACGGCTGCCAGCACAGCAGTGGTGGCGGGAACCTCTCCTGCCTCCTCAGCAGCACTAAGGGTGTCCAACTGCAGCTTAGGCCTGCTCCCCGCTGGCAAGTGGACATCCCC
>PVJC01009554.1:0-45644 GCA_004026665.1 Murina feae | reverse complement strand
GGGAGAGCTAGAGAGAGAGGGGGAGAGCTAGAGAGAGGGGGGTGGTCTCTGCTGATTGGCCGGTGCTAGGATAGAGGGTCCTTTACCATTGCTTCTGACCCTGAGACCAGCCATCGCCTTCTTTCCTCCAGTTTTGCTGCATTTCTGAGCAGAATCTCATTGTCCTGAGAGCTTAATGCTTAAGGACGTGGTCATGCCAGGAAGGCAGAGGGAGGCAGGTGCGTCAGGGTGTTGGCTGGGCCAGTGTGAAGCAGCCACCTGACTTGTTTTCCGCATCCCACTCTCCAAGGAATTTTCCTGCTTCTTACGCGCCTGCCTCACGTTTGGTTCCTCTGTGCTTCCTGAGCCGCCACAAAGCGGTTTCTGAGATGCCTACGGGGAAGAGGTCGGCGGGGGAAGCTCTCTGCGTCTCCCTATTTGTATTTCATTTGGTTCTATAATCACCCTAATAGCTCACTTCTCTCTCCGTGCCAGGCGGTGTTTCACATGTGTCCACTGACTCCCCCTCAGCCACAGAGCTTTCAAGTGTCAGGATGAAGATTCACAGCCGGGCCGCCTGGCTCCAGCCCTGCACTCTCCAGGGCTCTGTCGCCTCTTTGTGTGCAAATTTGCTTTGTCTTCCTTGGTTCCAGGGAGCTCCAGGGAACGTGCCTCAAACCCCACTCAGCATCTTTCCTCAGGCCCTGCTTCCACTGCCTTTAGGATTTCAGGCTACATCCTTCCACCTTCCCGGAAACCCAATAGCAGGCCCTGGCCTCTGCGAGTCACGTCAGGTCACGTCAGGCCTCACAATGAAACAACCGCCAGGTATTAGCAATCTGGTCTCTCGAGTCTGTCTCAGACCTCAACCTGTCCCCATTATAAGACCTTTCGTGTATTAATTAGCGGCCTTACAGGGGTCTCCCTGTTAAGATAAATAATTCAATTTAAAAAATGTTTTCCCCCATTGATCCCCTCGTCCCCACTTCCGTCCTCTCCTTGGGCCCTCACCACACTATTGTCTGTGTCCATGGGTTATGCCTATATGTATGCATGTACATTCTTTGGTTAATCTCTCTCCTCCCTTCTACTCTCACTTTTCCTGAGATTCGTCAGTCTGTTCCATGCTTCTATGTCTGTGTTTCTATTTTATTCATCAGTTTATTTGACCTTGATCTACAGTGGGAAATATATTTTATGTCATGGCCATGACTCAGGACACACACATACACCTACCCCATACAGACATGCATACACAGAGATACACACGCAGACACACACACAGATTTGCTCCCACATAAGTACATAACCACATATAAAACTATAAAACTAAAACAAAAGTCTTACAAAACAATAATTGCTCTTCCTATATGTTTTCTATTAAGTTTATGTTTCACTGTAAAAAACAAGCAAATTGTGACCTGCCAAATTTGTAGATGCCAACCTTCACTTTGAAAACCAGTGAGTTAGAAGATTTTTAGTTGCTTTCAAGTCATTGGATTCTTATGTTTCTGCATTTCTTGTAAATGCTATTGGGTTTATCCCATCCATTAATTATCCCAGAAAATACTTCCATCATGTGAGATATAAACCCTTAACACCCTCTGGTCATAATATCATAGGGTATTGTGTTGTAGAATTTGTTAAAAGTATATTTTATAGTTTTCTTGTGTGTGTTTTGTAACAGGAGACTTTGCTTTTATTTCTCTTATTTACCAGAAATTGTATTAGGGTGATGGGTTCCATATGTATTTTTAAAGTTGCTTGGCAGGGTTAAAAATTTATTCTTTAAGTTACAATGGCATTGTATTCAAATAATGGAACACTCATAAGTGTGTTAATTAGGAGAGCAATAGGCTTTGGTTCCCATGCAAATGCACATAATTGAATAGAATTGCATTTTTGCAAATGGAATGTGAAACTTTGGTGGAAAAATTTGGAAGGTAAGCAAATGCAATCTGTATATGTAAATGAGATCAATTCATTTTAATAGGCAAACGAGAAAAATCAGTGATTTTTCAAAATCTGGTAATTTGGTAACCATTCGATTCATTAGCCTTTCTGCTTTAAACTTAATTAGTCACATGTTGAAGCAGATTAAAGTATAATTTATGGAGAACTCATCCTTAAGTTAATTACAGGCCAGCTTTTCCTCCCACAAATGGAAGGACTGAGGATGAAACTGGAAATGATGAGAGTTAGTGCGGGTGTGGAATCCATTGGTCATGGCTCCTTCAGGTTCAGCGTGGGGGACAGTGCGGAGTCAGTGCCGCTTTGAGTGGCACAGAGATGGGGTCCTCAGTAGAGAAAAACACACAGCTCTCTGTTTATTGAGCATCTACTCTATGCCAGGCTGTTGCCAGGCTGCTCCTAGGTAGGACTTCACTTCATCCTCACTCCCTAATTACTGGAGGTAGTTGCCCCTATTGAGAAGGAAGCTGGTCTTGCAAGGAATGTCAGGCAGTAGGGCAGGGGGCTTTGTTCTGAGCCCCAAACCTAAGAACACCTGGGGGAAGGGTAGATGAACAGAATACTCCCTTTAGGGCCTGGTGGGGGGGGCGGGCGGGGGGGAGGAGGGAGTATATTTGCAAATCAATGAACTCAAGGGGCAATTCTTGCGTGCTACCCCCCCGCCCCCTGCTCTGATTTGGGATTTAGGACAGCCCAGAGGCTGCGCATGTTATTAAAATGGTGATTTCTCCACTTCTTCAAAGCATCGCTTAGTTTTTTGGTCTTTCTGCAACACTATTATTCTTGACAGACAGATTCTGTAACTTTCTCCAAGTAACATAGCGTCTAAGGGGCCAAGGGCAGGTGAGGCTTGAACTCGGGACATCTGGTTCTGAAGCCATGCCCTTCATGACTCTGCTACTTTCCCCCTCCCCTCTGCTCAGCACCGACTTCAGCATCATTTCTGGTAGTAAGGAGTCTTTCGCTAAAACGGAACATGTTAGTCTCATTTTAACACCAGGATAGAAACAGATACAATTCCTAAAGGACTAGATTTCCTTTTGATTAGTATGTCAATCACGGGAAGAGCATTTTACACAAACAACATGAAAAGGGAAAGTAGAACTCCACGACACCACCATCAGAACCAAAGCATCCTTTCGCTGTTGTTGGCCCTCGACCCCTGCGGTACGTGCAGCTGAGATCCTACCACAGGCAGAATTTTCTAATGAATTTGAAGTAATGACCCAGCAGCAGCTCATGAGTTAGCCCTGAGGTCAACTTCATGTGACCTTGAGTTCGTTACTGAACTCTTCTGAGAATCAGTTTCCCCATCTGTAACAGGTTCATTCAGGCCAATAGTTATTAATAAGCAGGCATTTTCCCGCCACTGCGTGGTAGCGTTCAAAACACTTTCCTTTGTGCAGGGGGACATGACAAAACTTGCACATGGACCGCGTTTCACTGCGTAGTTTATGAGCGGCACACACACGACAACGACGTAAAACACTTTTATTTTTGCCGATTCCAATGTATGTTTCTTCATGTCCATTGACAGTCTCCCTGGTGGATCCGATTTTACTCGTTTCCCGCAAAAAATGTGTTAAGCATCTACACTGTGTCAGCCCTGAGGCACAGCAGTGAGCAAGGCAGACAAGGCCCCCAGCTTCAAGGGAAGATGGACCCACAGACAACCTGCGGGTCCGATGATGAGGGAGTGGAAGGAGACGGGTCCTGAGGACGCACGGCAGGAGGCAGATACCATGGGATCGTGGGGCCTTCTGAACGAAGTGATGCATAAAGTGATGCTGGAGGGACAGGTGGGCGAGGACACATGACCCGTGCGCAGAGGGGCTGTTGTGAGGAGTGGGGTAGCATAATGCTCATGCCTCATGCTGCTGTAGCTGTAAGTGAACCAGGAAGGCCCCTTACTAGTATACACCCTCCAGTCCTTTGTCGGTTTCTGGTGACCGGCACAGGGCGGGGTGCCTTGGTAGCTGGAGAGCTGGTTAGAAATACGCATGCCTGGGTTTCCTCCCCTGAGGATCCTAATGGAGTAGAGGAACTGGATCCACAGTGTAAAAGAATCCCTCAGTAATTCTAATCTGGTCTCACTGCTTTTCCTAACCCCATATGAGCAATGGGGAGATCGGGATCCAGGACCGGCGAGGGGCTAGGCCGAGGCCATGTGGCTGGCAGGTGGCACATGGGATTAGGAGAATCAGACTGCTGGCAGGATAGGCCGAGGGGCTGGAGTTCAGGGCTCAGGGTGTCTGGGATCAGCTCTCCGTTCTTCCCAGCGTCTGCATTTCCTCTAAGCACCTGAGCTCTGGCTGCGAGGAGCTGGTGGGGAACGGCCCAGGCTCTGCCAGGTGTCCAGGGTGGTGCCTGGACTGGGATGTGGCTCGGGGTCATGGGACGCCAGAGTGACCACAGGGCTGGCACTCCCTCCCGTGGCTGAAAGAAACGGGAACGCCAGGCTGGGAAATGACCATGCAATTTCTTCCTCTAATTGAATTCTGCAGCGATATCCGGGATGTCAAATCACTGACGACGAGATGACAGCGTGGCCACTGTGTCTCTGTCACAGCCTGTTACTGTCAGATGCGTGGGGAGACCCATAATTGTGGTGACACCCATTAGGACTCTGTCCCCGGCAGCCCCATGCGCCGCTGGAACAGGGTGTTTCAAAGCCGTTTCCTCCTTCTGCCCCAGCCTGCCGTCCCCACGATGGGTGGCCCCAGCACTACGGCGACGGTCACATTTAGGCTGCAGCCAATCGGCTGGACATGCGACCCTTCTCCGCCTCGGCTCGCAGTGGCCCCGGCAGTTAGTGTGAGGGGAGAAAGGGCTGGTCCTTTGAAAGCGACAGAACCTTTTGGACAAGCGTGTGAGTGGCGAGGAGACCACAGCAGGCTCCTGGGTTTCTGGCATATAATTAGTGCCACCGACACTCAGTTCCACACTGGCTGGTAGTGTAAGCAGCCAGTCTGCCTCGCCTGCTGAATTCACCGAAGTGGAACAGGGCAAGTTGGAGTGAGTTTCAACAGCCCCTTGTCCCGCAAGGTGGGACATGCAGAGCTCAGGATGAAAGCTCCTCCTGACTCCGGCTGCCTCTGATGTGCCACTGTGATTGCTTCACTCTGAGTCCAGCTCTGTTCCACACGGACCCAGTCTCACCCACTCGTCTCCAGTGGACCATCCACACACTGCACTGGCACAAGCAGATTTGGAATTCCCATGATTACCGGACACGGGGAGGATAGGCGAGCGCATAGATTTTCTTTTAAAACTGGAATCTGAAGATTTCATCTTTTATGTTGCAAACAGCCAGAGTTCTGCTGGTGTTTCATGAACTGTGGTTGGTTCCTACAGTGGCCACACATACTGGTAGTGTCAACTGGCTAAGGTTTGATGGTTATTTAGGCAACGCTGCCACGGCAGGAGGGAAACCAACAATGATCATAGGAAGCCCCATGATGATAAATGATATTTGCTGTTCTCCCTTCTTGAATGTGTGCAGTGTGTAGCTCACCTTGCATAGTTTTATGCTTGGAAAAGGCACCTTGAAAGCAGGCTGTTCAGCCAGTTCACAAAGGAGAAGGATGGAGCTCAGGAAGGTCACTGACATTCCCAAGGTCAGAGAATTGGGCAGGACTCAGACCTGTCTGTCTTTACACCCATGCTCTTTAAGAAGAAAGGCTAACAAAGCCATTGTGTGGACATTTCCGTTTCCAGAATACCCTCTATTTCCCAATAGTGGAAGTCAAGCTTTTCCTGTGATTGTGAAGTAAATCAGCAATTTTATAATGACATTATTTTTCCGGGAAAAATAAACTTTTCTGCTCCATTTTCTGTACATAATAAACAGAAGGCAGCCCAACTTCAAAAGTATTAAACTATAGTTGTTAATATTATGCTGGCCATTTTATTACTTACAGTGCATCTTCAAACGAAAGAGGTGTGGTAGATGGTGTCTGTGTCAACGCCGTGGGCCCTGGGCCTGGGATTTCCATCTACAGAGTTCCCTAGGGTGACAGGAAGGGGTACGGTGTCTGGTGTGAGAGGCCTGGCTCTGATCTGTGGTGTAGAGGAGAGGGTTACCTTGATGGTCCAGGGGTGGATCAGATTTGGAAGATGGAGACTGGAGGCAGGGAGGCCCAGTAGATGGAGTGCACAACCCAGGTGAGGTGAGCCCTGACCCGCCACAGTACTGAGCTGGAGAGACGGGGTTCAGTTGGCCATGGTCAAGCAGTGGAGTGGACTGCGTGGGGTGGTGAGCGGAATTGCTGGTGCAGGGAGGGAAGTGTGTTAGGATGACTGCTCTGTCTCCAGCTGGAAGACTGTGGATGGGGTGCCCAGGAGAGGACTGACATGGGCAGGAGAAATAAGAGAGCAAGGCCAGGCTGAGCACTTTCCAAGGGGAAGCCAGACTCCCAGCCACCATGCTTTCCTCAACCCCCAGAGGAGGAGCAAGGCTTCTGGCCCGACCTCATGTGAGCTTGGTCAGTGTGGTTCCATCCTGAGGGAGGGCTGCCTTTTGGTGGGCTAAAGAATCCTGTTGTCATTGTCACAAAACTGATGGCCGGATGTTTGGTTACAGTAAATTACCAAGGTAGGTAGAGATGACCTTCCATGCTCTCTCAGACACATTTGTCCTTCAAGGCTGTGGCTAGGACTAACCCTTTCCCTTTACTCGAGGTATCATTAACCCCATTTTTCAGATGGGGAAACAGAGGCTTAGGGAAATGGATTCCTTAAAAATAACATTGCTGTGTGGAAGCAGGTTTAGACTTCGAACCTCACGCTGTTTCTCCTTCACCCGATTCTTCCATCCCCTTGCTAGGGCCCGGTATTTCTCATCCACAGCTAGGTCTTGCACGCATGGTAAGGAGGGACAGTGGCTTCACTAGAAGAATTTTTAGCAGACCAAACTCCCTGTCTTTACAAATAAGTACTTCTGTAGAGGAAAGACAACGGCCATCTTTGTGAGCACACGCAAGACAGTGCCACCAAACATAAGAAGGTCACGTGTAGGCTCTCAGAGCTGGAGGCATTTCCAGGTAAGGATCTAAAGTGTGGTGCCTGGGGCAGAGCAGATCCCGTGTCACTGGTAGTTCGAGTCCCCATTGGGACAGGGACGTGCAGGAAGAGAAGAGAATGTAAGTGAAGAGCTCCTACGGGGCCAGTTGCTGCGTCCAAGATGCTTGACCAATCTCCCTCACCACCCATCTCCGATAGGCTGCCCCTTCGTGGGGCGGGCCAGCCAGGCAGACAGGAAAGCAGCTGTCTGTGGGAACCATCTGTGCGTGCCGACAGGACTTTGGCAGGGAGTCGGGCTGGGATCTGCTCCTCCTGCTCTGCGAACCCAGCTTTCCAAACTGCTGTGCACAGGAGGCCTGGGGACGGCTGGGAGACCTCATGGGCCAGTTTTAGGAGAAACGGAGGAGGACCTTCGGAAGGGCAGGGGCTGTGTGAGCTGGAGCCAGAGAGGGGCCTCTGCAGCTCTCATCACACACGCCACCTCTGCAAGAGGCCTGGCTTGACAGGCGCCTCACCCCGAATTACAGTGATCTATTTCAGTGATCAGCCATCGGAATCCCACCGATCTATGGAACTGCCCTCTCCAACGAGGAGGATGCTACGTGAGGTAGAGACTTCATTGTCTCTGCCCACCATTCTCCCGATGCCCAGAAGAGAGTCTGGCACATGGAAGTGCTTCATAAGTACATATTTGCTGATCAATTGATTCAATGAATACATGAATAAATAACTGAATTAATAAATAACTGCAGAGAAGACAGTGAGAAATAGAGAGAAACGATGGTGAGTGGAAGGAACTCGGTGTTTGTAAGTATGCGGACACGATCCCAGTGTTGATCCCAATCTAACTCAGTTTTGGATCCTGATCTGGGGATCTCTGTTTCATAGAATTATTATAAGACTAAGTGATAGGACAATCCTGGTCCCTTACCATCTGCAAAGTGGCTGGCATAATGGCTGACTGGTGGGAGCACTAATATATCTTAGCATCACTGTCTGCCTCCTAACTACAGCCACATGCCTACCTCGTGACCAGCGAGGTCCGCGTCAGCATCCATCTCTTGTACGCGATGCCAAGCGCTGGGATCTGGCGGTACATGAGGTTGGGATTCTGCCCTCAGAAAGCACACAGTGCCATTTACTGAGCAACAAATATCAAGCTTGTCGCGAGACAGGCTTATGGGGTAGCACTGGCCTCATTTCTCACTAATACAGCACCTACTTATATTGTTGGCTTTTGCTGGTTTGGCTTCAAATCATGAGGCGAGAAGAAAGCTGTCTCAAACTCCTGCCCATCTGCGCTGCCCGCTCGCCTGTGACCTTCTTGCGTTGGACACCCGAAGCCTGGAGGACTGGCAGCCCATGCCGGCCACGTCTCATTGCTGCCTCCAAGGCTGCCTCGGGTAAGCACCAGGTTCCGCATCAGATCCTGGTCCAACCCTGCAAACCACAGGAGCCCAGGGCGATGGGGCTGCTGATCCTGAGTTGAGATCCAGCAGTTTAAGAGCAAAGGAAAAGCTCTCCAATGTTTTGTTAGAGAGAAACCAACACAGGGATCTGATTGAGTTCTCTGGCTTCCTGGTTTGTTTCTGCTGGGAGGGAGAGGGGGCGCTTGCAGGATGTGGGGTCCGCCTGCCCAGCCACAAGCGGAGAGTCGAGGAGGTCAGTGCGTGGCCTGGGAGGTGGAGTGTGGAGACTTCTGCTGCTAATTCCACAGCGGCCCCCCGTTGTTTGAGAGTTTTGGCCGCATGTGCAGGTCGGGAATGGAATTTACAGAAGGAAGATTTTATTGACCCCGAAGATGGAAGCGGGTGATTCCAGGTGCTTAGGCATCGTGCTCTCAGGGTCCAATGCGTCCTACATTTTTCCCTACCAGCGCCCCCATTCCTGCTGGAGCTCCCACATGGGGCAGAGGTGTGGGGTCCACAGGAGGGCAGCTCCTCGCTCCCGGCCTGTGCTGGGCTGATGCAGTGTGAGCAGCAGGGACGTGTGTGTGTGTGTGTGTGTGTGTGTGTGTGTGTGTGTGTGTGTGTATAGTTCTGGCTTCCTGGGAGGCAGGCTCTGTGGGCCGGAAGTTCAGCTGCAAGTGCCCTTGAGACCCAGACAATTGGAAGGCAGGGACGGAGCAGGACTGGCGGAGGGAGAAGCGGGGCTGCCATGTGTGGGTGCCATGGGCTCGGCTGACCTAAACTGAGGCTCGCACGGCTCCACACCCCTGTGCTGTCCTGGGAAGGAGTAAGACTGTGAGCGCCAACTCTCTTCCTCCCAGAGAAACCCCCAGGGGCTGCCAGCTGACTGTGATCTGCCAGCATTTTCCCGGCACCAGGGGGGCTGTGTCTCTCACTCTTGGTGGAGGATCTGGGTGCCATGTTACAGCACCCATGATGTGTGTCACACGCAGTTCTGGTCACAAATCCTTGCACATACAATCCTCATCTCTCATTTGCCTTCTGAGTGGAGAGAACACCCAGGACCTAGGGAAGGTGGGAGCCACAAGACGAAGAGGCCTGGGTCCCTGCATGACCACTTGGAGCAAAGCTCCTCACACTGAGTTGGGCAGCAAATAAGGCCATGCTGTGTTGAGACTTGGGATTTCGGACTTAGAGCGGTAGTTTACCTTCACACCGGCGTGAGGATGAGGCTGTTGAGGGAACTCTGGAAAGAATGGGGGCCTGCAGAGCTGCCATTGCAGAGATGGGAGGATGGGTAAGCACAGCCCTGAAGAGAAGAAGGGGGCTTGCTCTCCCTGGTACTCAGATGTAAGAACTCCACAGGCTCTGCATCATGGGCAGCGGAGGCACCAGCTCTGCACTCGGGGGGCCTGGCTTGGAACCCAGACCCGAGTCTCACTAACCGTGTAATCTTGGACCAGTGATGAAGTCACCTGTGGCCCTGGTGGAGGTGAGAGGGCTCCAGGCAGGATTCAAGCCGTGGAATCTCAGTGACTGGAGGAGGGGTTGGAGAAACATTTCGGGGTGCTCCTTACTGAGCTAAGTTGGTTTAGCCCTTCTCATTTTTCTGAGCCCCAGATTCCAAAGAGAAGCAGGAGGAAGGAATCCAAATAGGTCACTTTCATCCTTGTCACCCACGTGCCTGCAGCCCTGGGCACTTACTGAGGGCTGTGGGGGTTGAGGAGGGCCATGCAGACTGAGGGTGTTTCTAAAGGCCTTGTCCATGTGCAGGTGTGTGTGTGTCTGAGTCCATCATGCCAAAGGCATAGAGAGTGGGGCAAGAGGCTGTGAAGACAGCAAGAAGTTAGCAGTGAAGGGGATGCTGGTTTCCTTGTGTTGCTGCGGCCAATCACCATCACCTGGGCGGGGCCAAACTGAGTTCTCTCATGGTTCCGGAGGCTGCAAGTCTGGCGTCAGTCTCACTGAGCCACAGCTGATATCAGGTGTCATGTACGCAGGCCATGCTCCATCTGGAGGATCTAGGGTAGCACCCATTCCTCACGTCTTCCAGCTTCTGGTGGCTCCAGCACTCCTTGGCTTATGGCCCCATCACTCTGATCTCCATCTCTATCATCACATGGTCTCCTCCTCTTCTGTTCCAAGCTCCCTCTGCTTCTCTCTGATAAGGAGACATATGATTGTATTCAGGACCCACCATGATAATCCAGGGTACGCACCTCCTCTCAAGAGCTTCACTTTAATCACATCTTTTGCCAGGCCAAGGAACATTTACCTTTTTCCATGTAGAATATCATGCATTGGTCCAGGGATTAGGATGTGGACATACCATTTGGGAGTTGCCTTTTAGCGCAATACCTGGTGTGAGAAGGGACCGAACATCGTGCCAGAGTTAGGAAGGTGCCTTCATGGAGTCGGCTAGAGGCCCTGCCCACACTTTCATCCTCTTTCCCTCACTTTAGTGTCCTGAAGGCAATGCAGAGTAACTCACACGCTCTGTGGAGAGAGGTGTGTGCTCCTGGGACAGAGCCCTGGGCTGGGGGTCGGTTCCAGCTCTGGCTTTGCTTCTTCAGGGGACTCTGGGTTGGTCAAACCTCCTTGCTGGCACTGCCTCACCTGCTCTGAACCCAGAGACCAGCTGGTGAAGTCCAGCCTCATCTTTTAGTGGGGAAACTGAGGTCTCTTCATGGGGGCATAGAACCCAACCTTGGCTGTCGTCCAGGGGCTGTTTTAGATCTAAATCTGCAGAATGTTCTGAGCAGCCCACTAGCCACCCCGTGGGAGCAGACGGAGGGCATGACCCTATGACCTTGACAGCGCTCACTCCTCACCTGGGCACACCTCGGGCACTTACTGCTTCACGGGAATCTGCACCATGGACCTTGTAAAGGGCTGGTTACTATCTACTGAATACAGACATCACAAGGACACCCTATGGCTTTGCTGGGCGGGGCTGGCATTCATTACACAGGAAAAACATGCACCCTTCTCTTCTTCCTCTGCCATCACCTTCCTGTGAGATTTTCTCACACCAGGTGTTCCCGTCCCGGAGAGGAAGCTTCCTTTCTCAGCGTGACATTTTCAAATGTGTGGCTCTGTCCCCAGCGGAGAGATTCTGCAGAAGGTGGTGCCACTCACAGCTCCAACCCGAACCCAGCAGCTCCCAGATTTCTGTTTACGCCGCAGCGAGCGTATTCAAGTTGGAGTGTGACGGAGACTTTGCAGGCGCACCTGCAGCTCAGAGTGAAGTCTTGGTTCTGGGCCGATTCTCAATACCCGCTTTCCCCCCCAAAGCCATGTTGGCAGCTTGGGATCAATATCTCCTTCCCATATGTTTCACTTCCTCTGTGAAGTGTAACTGAAGACGCCCCTGTCAGTGGAACTTCTGGGCGGGAGTGCGTTCAGCGATTCCGAAAGGTGATGCGAGAAGGAAGGAAACGAAAGTTTGGCTGGCGTCGCTGTGTGCCCGGGCTGTGCCAGGCACCTGCGCACACGTGAGCTCGTGTGATCTGTGCACCCGCTCCGTGAGAAAGGGGTCAGGCGCCCTTTTGCAGAATAGGAGACAGGCTGGGAGAGGTTCAGTCACTTGCCTAAGATCATCCGGGCATTGAATGGTGCAGCCGGGATCTGAAGCCGGTGGTGTCAGTCTCTGCAGCTCGCTCTCTCAGGCTGCACACTCCGTCCCTAATCTCCCCTCCCACCTGCAGGCCTCTGCTCATGGCAACATGGACTAAGTCCGTGGAGAACCTGCCACTCGGAAACCACACTTTAAAAAATATATATATTTCATTGGTTTTTTTCTTTTTACAGAGAGGAAGGGAGAGGGATAGAGAGTTAGAAACACCCATCAGCTGCCTCCTGCACACTCCCCACTGGGGACGTGCCCACAACCAAGGTCCATGCCCCTGACAGAAATCGAACCCAGGACCCTTCAGTCCGCAGGCCGACGCTCTATCCACTGAGCCAAACCGGTGAGGGCGAGACCAGACTTTAAAAAAAAATCTCCTCACCTGAGGATGTGCTTAGAAAGAGGAAAAAGGGGGGGGTGGGCGGAGGAAGGAGAGAGAGAGAGAGAGAAAGAGAGAGAGAGAGAGAGAGAGAGATATGAGAGAAAAACATTAATCAGTTACCTTTCCTATGTGCCTGACGGGAGATCAAACCCACAACCCAGGCATGTGCCCTGAATCCAACCGGCAACCTTTGGTGCACAGGGTGACCCTCAGCCACCTGAGCCACTCTGGCTGGGGTGAGACCAGATCTTGTTTTTTTTTTAAAAAAAATTCTTATTGTTTCTTGATTAAGGTATTACATATGTGTCCTTATCCCCCCTTCATCCCCTACCCCACCCATGCCCTCACCCCCCTGGTGTCTGTGTCCATTGGTTAGGCTTATATGCACGCATACAAGTCCTTTGGTTGATCTCTCCCCCTTACCTCCACCCTCTCTTACCTTCCCTCTGAGGTTTGATGGTCTGATCAATGCTTTCTGTCTCTGAATCTATTTTTGTTCATCAGTTTATGTTGTTCATTATATTCCACAAACGAGTGAGAACATATGATATTTATCTTCCTCTGACTGGCTTATTTCACTTAGCATAATGCTCTCCAGATCCATCCATGCTGTTGCAAATGGTAAGAATTGCTTCTTTTTTACAGCAGCGTAGTATTCCATTGTGTAGATGTACCATAGTTATATAATCCACTCATCTGCTGATGGGCACTTAGCAGATGAGTGGATTAAAAAATCTTAGCTATGGTGAATTGTGCTGCTATGAACATAGGGGTGCATATATCCTTTCTTTTAAAAAAATATATTTTATTGATTTTTTTACAGAGAGGAAGAGAGAGGGATAGAGAGTTAGAAACATCAATGAGAGAGAAGCATTGATCAGCTGTCTCCTGCACACTCCCCACTGAGTATGTGCCCACAACCAGGGTACATGCCCTTGATTGGAATTGAACCTGGGACTCTTGAGTCTGCAGGCCGACACTCTATCCACTGACCCAAACTGGTTAGGGCACATATATCCTTTCTGATTGGTGTTTCTAGTTTCTTGGGATATAGTCCTAGAAGTGGGATTACTGGGTCAAATGGGAGTTCCATTTTTAGTTTTTTGAGGAAACTCCATACTGTTCTCCACAGTGGCTGCACCAGTCTGCATTCCCACCAGCAGTGCACGAGGGTTCCTTTTTCTCCGCATCCTTGCCTGCATTTGTCGTTTGTTGATTTGTTGATGACGGCCATTCTGAGAGGTGTGAGATGGTACCTCATTGCCATTTTGATTTGCATCTCTAGGATGATTAGTCACTTTGAGATGTGTTCATAGGTGAGACCAGATCTTGCAAGAATTTCCTTGGCCCAAACTTGCACTTGGACCCCGTCCATCTCCTCTTTAGTTAGCCTGCGTCAGTCCCCTCTCCCCATGTGTAAACGGAAGCAGACTTGGACAGAGGTGTCTGTGACCTTGGACTGGCGGAGATTTAGACTCTGTTCTAGGAAACACATCTCTCTCCAGGAGGTGAGAGGGAAGCAGGCTGTGCCAGGGGAGATGGGTTATTTCCCGGCTGTGCTGACGCCACCTCGGCACCCCTCCAGCCACACTCCCCGGCTGCTTGGGGCTCGCTGCAGGGTTCCTGTCGGGGTGAGGTTCGGCTCCGTCTCTCCCTCTGCCCATTAATCTTCATTTCAGCTTGTTGCTCTAAAGATACATCTTGAAACATTCAAGGAGCGAAGGAGTTCATCCGTGTCACAGACAGCATGCTTCAAGGATTGCTGTTTCGTCAACCTGGCCAACTTGGACGTCAAAGAATCAACTCGGAGGAAATGGCCTTGGAATTTTCCCTGCCTTTCCCTGTGTCTCCCTCCCCACTTCCAAACGTGTCCAGGGCAGCAATGACCCACCTTGTTGTTGTGTCTGTGACAAGAGGACAGGCATGCCTTCTGTGGCCCCGAGAGTCAGCAATCCTTCGACCCCTTTGTGTCCCAGTGACCATGTCCCCAGACAGCAGGCCTTGGGCATTCCCACTGTGGGACATGCTCTTCCTGGGCCCCAGCAAGCTCACTGGCCACCCCCTTGGGGTCCATGCAGCATCATAACCCAGCTCTGTGCCTCTTTAGTCCCAGAACCTACATTATTTCCGACTCTCACTCAGTTGTAAAGCTACTGGTCCTTAGCTGTTCCCTCAGGTCTCCGGTTTCTGTTTTTGGGAAGTGCAGATGAAGAGGAGTTTCTGATCAGTGGAGAGTTAGTTGAATGAATAAACATGCTCCAGGAAGTGGGGAACTTCTGGCCAAGAGGAACAAGCATCTTGATTTAGTCTTTTCCCTCATGTCAGCTTCCAGGAAAGGGCCTTTGTGGGCCCGGAAGAAGGGAGATTCCCATTCATTGAGTTCCTACAGTCAAGGTCGCATGTTCATGGCCTTTGCCGTCTACTTTATTTATATCATCTTGTTTAATTCCTGGCCAGCTCTTCCCTTTTTGCAGAAAAGGACCCGCAGGCCAAGGAAGGTCAGTAGTGGTGTGAAACTTCCTGGAAGGATCACACGTGGAGAGACGGAGATGTTTCAAGAGGTGCAAAGTGTGAGGTGCATGTTCCGTGGTTCCAGGTGTGATGTTTAGCTTGGTTACTTGGTCAATTCACCGAGATTGTGCTCCGTCTCTTAGGGCAGAGCCACATGAAGCAAACTCACAGGCTGCTGTGAGAGCACCCTCGCCCGTGCATGATATCAGAGTGGGAGACACCGTTATCCTAGGGGCCAGAATACTTGCCCTGGCCCAAATGGCACCTTCTCTTCTTGCGGGCAAGCTGCATAGGGAAGTGTGTTGTAAGTGGACGTTTCCCTGGTGAGGGTGCGTTCAGAGTATGGTTGGGTAGTTATGAAATTTAAGTGTCCCATGGTCTTGGGCTCTCATGGCCTCTTCCCTCCGCCTTCACCACAGAGCTGGATTTTCCACAGAGACTGAAGAATTTCAGAGAAAAAGTTGGTGTGTGTGTGTGTGTGGTGGGGGGCGGGAGGCAGAGATTAACCAAAGAACTTACATGCATATATGTAACCCATGGACACAGACCATAGTGCCTTTGGCGTGGGGGTAGGGTGGGGTGGAGGGGTCAATGGGGAAAGACAGGGGGCATCTGTAATGTTTTCATCAGTAAGGTACGTTTTTACAAAAGCCAATGGAACTTGTCTTGCTAGGTTTCAGCCTTGCTTGGGCCTGTGACGGGTGCCTTTGCCCTTGCTGGGTTTCCCTTTCAGAATGGCCTGTTTCACCATCGCGCGTTGGAAGCAGATAACTCGTCTGGTTTCACAGACTGAGAACGAGAGGAGAATTTTGCCTCAAAGGCACCAAACTTGAGTCTTATCTAGACTTGATTTAGATGAGTTTAGATGAGACTTTGAACTTCAAGTTGATGCTAGAACGGGGTTAAGACTTTTGGGGATTAAGATGCTGGGGGAGGGGTGTGTGTATTTTGTACGGGAGGAAGGCATGCGTTTTGTGCTATGGGCTATATCGCTATGGGCTGCCTTGTGCCCGCTGCTCAAATCCACATGTTGAAGTCTTAACCCTCATCCCCCAGAATGTGGCTACTTTGAAGATGGAGCCTTTACGGAGGGAATTAAGGTAAACTGAGGTTCCACGGTGGGCCTAACCCAATAGGACCAGTGTCCTTATAAGAAGAGGAGATTAGGAGATGACACAGAGGCTTGGCATTGGCCCCGTGAGACACCTTGAGAAGATAACCATCTGCAAGTCAAGGGGAGAGACCTCAGAAGAAACCAAACCCGACAACACCTCGATCTTGGACAGCTAGCTTCTAGAACTGTGAGAAAATAGAGTTGTGCCATGTAAGCCCTCTGGGCTGTGTTATTCTGCTTGTGTAGCTTTGGCAAACTAATATCATCACCAGCGTCAATTAGGTAATTTAGTGAGCAGCGGTGGCGGGGAGTTAGCCACCCCATTTTATTGGCATTACGAAGATAAATCTTGGTTATTTGACAGATTTTTATTACTTCAAAGTCGATATTGTATTGACCCAACTCTAATCATATGTTCCTTCATGTCTGAAATTTTCATATACAGTTTCTTTCAAGTCTATTGCCTTAATAGATTGGGGGATATTTGCTTCTGAGGATCATATATCAAGTCTGTTTCATTTTACGCAGAATCTCTCTCTTTCCCTGTAAACAACATTACACTGTGATTTTAAGTGCAGAAACTCTTGGAAGGGGAGTCTGCTTTGGATTCCAGCAGTTTCCTCTTATTACATTTTATCGCTGCTACAGACTTCAGGACTCCTGCATGAAGGTTGGATTTCAGACACGACCTGGAATGCAACTCTGCAAGGAATTGCAGGACCAAGACGCTGCCCCTGGAGAAATTCCTGACCTTCTCTCCAGGAACACTCTGAGGAGTCGTACCTGACAGAGGGAACTTTTCTCCAATTCTGGGTTTTACATGCCCAGATTCCAACCGTTAAGCCCAAATACGTATGAAAAAAGAATGAAATCCCTGGCTCACGTGGCATTTTCTGGCTCAGTGATGAGCTCTGCGGAGAGAAATGAGAGTGAGAGGCGGAAAGAGGATATGCTGGTATTGTTAAGAGACGAAAGATCATCTTTGTGCCGTGATGGTACTGTGGTTCATGAACAAAATTTCTCATTCATCTGCTTTTCCGGTAAACCAGGAAACCTTTCCAGTTTCACCTTTTTAAAAATTATTATTATAAATCTAAAAAAAATGTGGCGGCCAACTCCACAAACGAAGGAAGCGCTATATTGAACACAGTTGACTTTTGTTTTGGCTTTTGGTGATTGAGTATCTTGACTTTAGATCCTATTAGAATAAAAAAATTCCAGAAACGTGTAGGAAATCAAAATAGCTATATGCTACATAGAGGAGTTCCCACGATTGCCTAGACTGTTACTTGTTTATTTTTTTCTATCTTAAAGAAGAACATTCCCTTGCCCTAGCTGGTTTGTCTCAGTGGATAGAGCATTGGCCTGAGGACTGAGGGTCCTGGGTTCAATTCCGGTCAAGAGCAAATGCCCGGGTTGTGTGCAGGAGGCAGCCAATTGATGATTCTATCTCATCATTGATGTTTCTCTCTCTCTCTCTCTCTCTCTCTCTCTCTCTCTCTCCCTGTCTGAAATCAATAAAAATATATTTAAAAAAATTGTGTTCCCCCAAACTCCTCCTTCCTTCCACCTCCAACCCAAATAAACCAAATGAGATCCTGGTAGATCCTGGTTAACCAGCTTCCAGGAGAGGTGAACACGCAGGTATTTGTGGTTGATGGTATATTTGATGGGCAGAGTGCAGCGGGACAGAGGAGTTCTGATTCTGTCGCTTACTCACTGTGCATCCTTAGCCACCTCATTCGAATGCTGAGCTGTGATGGGTGGATAATAATATCTGCCTCACAAATTTTCATGTGCATCAAATGAGATAATGGATGGGAATTTACTCCTTAAACCATAACTGGGTGATGCAGATGTTAGTCATTATTTTCAAACAGCATCTGTGACCTCGTTCTGATTGTGGTTTACTGTTGGAGAGAAGAGAATCATAAATGCCTCCCAGCTTATTTGGAGCAAACTTACTCCAGTGACTTTAACCACCAGTGATCCCATTAAAGGCAAATGCCCTCCTGCAACATAGACTCACTCCAAGGACGATGCTGAGCTTCTAAATTCTGACTTACTCATTGATTATCAGTAGCATTTCCATCAGCACACTCAACTGTGAAAATCCATCGCAATGAAAGCCCTAGGTTCCCACAGAGCGCGAGCTCCAGGCTCTCCCACTTTCCCCACTTTGTTCGGCTTAGAGAATAAAAACATTTTTCTGGAACTTTCTGTGGTCAAATATTTCCACCCTTCGCAAGGAACTTGCCTTTGTTATGCAGACATTGTTTCTCAAACAGCTTTTGTGATAGTCCTCTCGTTCTGTGCACTTTTTCATTAGGTGGCTGTATATAGGGAACCGTTTTCATTGCGCTGTTGCCATATGGAAGAGATTAATCCCTCTCAAAAAACCAAGAAATTAACCTCCGCTTGACAACATAGCGAATCAGATGGAGTTCTCCAGGATTACATTGTTTTTCCTCCTGAAATGATCCATTCAGCCATCTTTTCAGGCGATGGCTGTGCTGGTTTCTTGGTTCAGGGAGAATTTTGATGGAACTCAGAGAAAGGGACTCTCCACTCTTGCCTACCTCATGGGCCTTGGCCTTTTGTGTGTGGTTTAATTCACACACCTTTCATGTGTTGCTACATCAACGTTTCACTCTCCACCTCTTGGGTTTGACATCAGAGTATTCAGGGATCTTTCCTCTCACACCCTCTCAGTGTGTTATTCTAACATTCACCGCACATTGGCTGTGTAGTCTAGGGACCCTTTATTGAGCAGTGCTCCCCGCTGTGCCGTATGGTTCTCAGTTTGCGGGGCAGCTCATCTGTGCAGGAGAAAGGGTGTGAGGTTGGGGTCAGAGACCTGGGTCCCAGTAGGTTCTCCAATGTGTTGCCACTGCCTCTAAGACTCTCTCAGCCTCCATTTTTTAATTTTTTTAAAAAAATTATATGTTTTTATGGATTTCAGAGAGGAAGGGGAGAGGGAGAGATAGAAACACCAATGATGAGAGAGAATCATTGATCGGCTGCCTCCTGCATAGTCCACACTAGGGATCAAGCCCGCAACCCTGGCATTTGCCCTGACGGGGAATGGAACCGTGACCTCCTGGCTCACAGGTCAACACTCAACCACTGAGCCATGCCGTCTGGGCAAATAAACATGTGGAGGTAGCTATAGCCTTCAATATTTTTTTCAAATTTAGATTTTCCATGGTTATCAAGTATGTACTCTAGGAAAAGAACATGGGCTTCAAACCCCAGCAGACCTGGGCTCTGTATGATTTTGGGAGAAGTTACTAAAATTCTTTAAGCCTCAGTATTCTTTGTCTGTAGAACAGGGATGATTGTATTCACCTCAAAATTATAAAGGCTAAGTGGACTTGTGTATGTAAAATACTGTGATATAGGAAAGAGATTGTGACAACTATTTCCCACCTTCTCCCCCCACGATCTCTAAAACCCCCAAACCCACACAGACATGGGATACGAAGCTTTAGGTGTAGTCATGGTGCAGAATGAAACCTATCAGACAACGTGCCCATTTCTCTTGGGATAGGGCTGGAATGCAGGTTGTGGAGACTTCTAGTTCACTTCCAGCTGTAAGTCCCAGTGACTCCTAACGGACCTTCCACGGGGCACCCTTCAAATCCTCTGATGAACTCTGTCAGAAAAAGCTGGGAATGCATTCTCTGACAAAGAACACTGGGAACATTTATGATGCAAAGACAGCCTGGGAGGTGTAGTACATATAGACAATAAGGCACTGTGATTTCTGGGGCATTTTGGTGCTTTGTCCAATGGAGCGGATGAAATATTAGAAGTGGAGATTGCTCCTGGGTTGAGGAAATGCCACTGTCACCCCAAGGTGGCTTTCTTCCCTATAGCAGAAGTCATATTCATGGTAGCTAGGTTCCAGTGTAACATGGGAAGGTCAGAAATGACGGCTGTTTTTGGAATGATGGTCTTACCGAAATGTCAAGGTTGACTTCCCCCCAAAAATCCTGACCTCACAGGGTGGAGTCACAGGACACTGCATTCTTCAGGGAGGAGCGCCCCGCCCCCAGGGGTCAGTGGAGGTGCCCCCCCTGGTCAGGCAGGGATAGGATGAAATGTAGGAGCAGCAAAGGCAAAGCTCTATATTTAAGTGAAATGAAAAATTAGTACATTGTACCAGGGCAGCTTGGCAGGCCTGGGGCTCCGCAGAGGGAGCTATTGCAATAAATGTCTGTGTGGTTTGGGGTGACCATGAGCTCTCTATAAACCAACCATGTGACAGGGCTGCCAGAAAAGTAAACCCCAAAGCAAACCACATTATTAGAGGAATGTTGGCTTTCTAAGAGAAACGCTATTTCTCATGTGATTTGTATGATCAAGGTCCTCACTAGAGTGCTGTGTTCATCTACGACTCGACCAGGCCAGTCAGTTTGGAATGCTTGTCCCCATCTGTTGCTTGGGGCCCTGCTGCTCCTGCCTGGAGACCCTCCAGGGCATCTACACACATTGCTTGTTGTGCAAAAGCATATTCTGTGCATTAAAACAGAGGTCCAGCCGGTGTGGCTCAGTGGTTGAGTGTTGAACTATGAACCAGGTCATGGTTCGATTCTCGGTCAGGGCACAAGCCTGGGTTTCGGGCTTGATACCAGCAGGGGGTGTGCAGGAGGCAGCTGATCAGTGATTCTCTCTCATCATTGGTGTTTCTATATCTCCCTCTCCCTGCCTCTTTGAAATCAATACAAATATATTTTAAAAACAACAACAGCAACCAAACACGTAGACCACCAAGTCTTCCTGTAACCTGGACGAAAAGATCCTCAGTGCTCTCTGCCTACTGGTGGATAAGCAGATTCATGACAAGGTTTCAAAAGCATTCAATGTTCCTGGATTCCTTTACAAATACTTATTGAGCTCTACTGTGTTCAGGGCACCCTTCGTATGTGACTACCCTGGAATGGACCATGGGTAGATGCTGCCTCAAGGTGTCCTGAGTCTAGCCACCCTCTCTCCTAGGAAGAGTGGCTGAAGGGACTGGGGATATTTAGGGTACAAAGGTCATAGGAAGAGCTGGGCAGTGTTTCCAATATTTTAAGAGCTGGACTCGGGAGCGTGTTCAGCCTGTGGAACCCCCAGAGGGTGGAGGTTGGAGGGCTTTTGAGGGAGGAAGATTTTTCATCGTAAGAATAGCCTGGGGATGGAGTAGTTGGCCTTAGAAATGGCCAACTGTGCTGAGTGGCTGACACCCGTGCCCGTTGTCTGACCAGAGGGATGTCTGCTGAGGAAGAAGAGGAGAGCAGGGCTCTGAGGCCTCCTCTGGTCCCAGAGTTGTTGTCCCTGAGAAAGAGGCTTTGCAGGAGGGACATTTTGGCCATTTTTGCTAAAAATAAAGCCTGAAGAAGAAATGGAATATACGGTCTGCATATAGAGAAGTGCTTCTAGGGGCTGCTCCCTAAGACCACGGAAGAGCCTAGTGTCCAGTATGGGGTACAGTCCGTGGTCACCTCCTTTGCTTTTGCTCCTCCGACAGATGTAAATCTGATGAGCGTGAAGCTCTGTGTATGGACAGAGCAGCCCACATGAGACGCCTCAGCCACCCGGACCCCCTGCTGTGCGCGCCACACTGTGAGCTCGGCTCTGATGGGAGGATGATCTCCAGGGTCCTCTATCTCACACACCAGGCCTTTAATTTTCTGCCCAAACGTATTCTCTCCACACAGGAAAGCCACTGGTGGAGGGAAGCGAGGCATGGTGTGTAGATTCACTGGGGTCAAAGCAATTTCTTGCTCCCACATGGACACTGTGCTCCGGAATTCCAAACGAGACAGTTCTGATGGCTGTCACCTGGCAGCCGAAGAGCCGCAGCGAGTTTTACCTTGGCTGGACGCTGGCAGCGCTGTTGTTTATTCTCTCTCGCTAGCCAGATCTAGGAACTTTCTTTACTCCCTGGATTGGTTTCCTGGCGTTTTCCGACACTTGGAAACACATAAAATATGTTCTTGGAGAAATTTAGCAGGCATGCTTCAAGAGTTGGGTGGAAACAATGTGGAAGAGATATCTTTGTTTATTTGGAAAAAGAAGTGGAACTTGGAAAAGCACAAGTTACTTTGAATTTTTGGGTTTGAATGACATATTTGTGCTATAAACCAATGGGTTCTTGTCTATTTTGTAAGTTTTTTGTTTTGTTTTTTTGGCAAAAGTTATAAGTTGAGTGTGTGTACTTTGAATGCAAAAGTAGTCTCTTATTTTTGCTCCAGTTCAAATGATAGACTCTCTGATAGGCCCAGAAAAGAAGACATTGATAAAAATAGCAAATTGCTTTTGTTCTAACATTTCAGAAAAAACATCATCTCTGACTTCTGACAGCTGCTTCCTAGAGGGAGTTGAACGCCTTGCGAATATTACTCAAACGCCATCAGGATAGCCAGTGACCCCTTTCAGATTTGCAAATAAATGCCCGCGGCTCCATTTCCGTGGCTCTTTGAAAAAAACCGGCCTTGACTTAAAAGCAATAAAATGGGCACAACCACCAGCTACTGTTTGTTATGCACATGGCACCTATTCATTGCATCAAATTTGGAAAACTTATTTACCATGATGGCCAGGATAAGATGAGTAGTAGAGACACTGAGGGAAACGTCCAGGTCTGGCTGCTTTGTGACCGTCTTTAGAGGGCCCTGAGGGCAGACTGTACCCTGGTGGGCTGGAAAGATCGAACGTTCCGGTTCTCAATTATCCCCAAATGATATAAAGCTTGGGGCAGGAGATGAGGGCTCAGGAGATGGACCTTACTCATGTTTTCTTAAATTAATTCTTCCAGAACACATTGGGGTCAGAGGTCAATCTGGCCCAGACTCTGAGGCATAAAGAAACGTCGTGTGGTGTAGTGGCAGATGACCTGTATTGTCCTATAGGGTCAGACTGGCAGCTGGGGATCTGGCCTGGGAAGGGCTGGTAGGTGTGCCACCATTTCCCCTCCCTTGACCCAGAATGCTCTGTGTCCTCTTGCCTGGGCTTGGAGGTAGGGGGAGGAGGTAGAAGAAGTTCCAGATGGAAGAGACCGGCGACACCCAGGAAAGCGGGTCTGTGACAGGTGCAACCAGGGCTGCATGGTGTCAGTAATCCTATGTAATAAAAGGGTAATATGCAAATTGACCCTAACAGCAGAATGACTGGGAATGACTGGTCACTATGACACACACTTACCACCAGGGGGCAGATGCTCAATGCAAGAGCTGCCCCTGGTGGTAAGTGCACTCCCACAGGGGGGGCTCTGCTCAGCCACAAGCCAGGCTGATGGCTGCCAGTACAGTGGTGGTGGTGGGAGCCTCTCCTGCCTCCTCAGCAATGCTAAGGATGTCCAACTGCAGCTTAGGCCTGCTCCCCGCTGGTAAGTGGACAACCTCCGAAGCCCCCCCAGGCTGCCAGAGGGATGTCTAACTGCTAGCTTAGGCCTGATCCCCCCAGGGAGCGGGCCTAAGCCAGCAGGTGGACATCCCTCGAGGGTTCCCAAACTGCAAGAGGGCAAAGGCCAGGCTGAGGGACACCTCCCCCCCCCCCCCCGGGTGCACAAATTTTTGTGCACTGGGCCTCTAGTGTGTGTGTGTGTGTGTGTGTGTGTGTGTGTGTATATATATATATATATATATATATATATATATATATAATGGAGTTTTAAAAAAATCACCCCTATTGGCACTGATCCCATTGTAATGAGATGGTTATTAATAATAGAAAGGAGCAAAAGGGAGGCCAGACATTATAGGCATGTCATCTGGGCAGCTTCACCAGGAAGATGCAACATCACACTCCTCAGGGAGGGAAGGGGTCCAACAAATGGGAGATGACACAGGAAACGTGCCTGTCAGTCAAACCTGGAAGTAGAGATCATTGGCTAGAGGGGGCAGGGCCACTGCAAATCTGCAAAAATTGGGGGATACATAATCCCCTCGGCAAAGGCGTCCTCTTTCTTGGCTCTTGGCGCTTATGTGGCTCTCTTGCATTTGCCCATGTTCCCTTCACAGCCATGTGGCCTGCAGACCCCACAGGAAATGGAATGATGGACTGCAGCGGGGAGCACAAACTTGGCTGGCTTAATGCTGGACTGGAAGCTGCTCCAACACAGAAGGAAAACCCTGGGCAATGGCTTTGGTCCTAGCTCTGCTGAAGCCACAGCCACGCTTCCTCTGTGGCGAGACAAAGGGAAATGGGACCTTGGAAATGTAGGGGTATAACCCCACAGAAATAAAGCTTTCTGCAGCCCCTCAGCCTTCCGTGGGGCCTCCAGAAATGCTTATTCCAGCGGCACCCCAAGAAACCCACTCTCCCCACAACAGGTAGGGACAGGGAGCGCTCCCACCAGGAACATCGCCACGGAAAGGGGACTACTTTGAACATTTTGCTACAGACACATGCTTGTGCCGACATGCACATACAATGTGCTTTTTCTTGATTTTGTTATGAAAATTTTCAAACATACAGAAAAGTTGAGAGAATTGTGTGGTGAACACCCAGCATCACCATCCAGATCGCTGTCCTGGATTTGCTTTAGCACATTTCTATCCGTCCCTCGACTGTTCAACAATCCACCCGAATTTCTCATGCATTTCCCAGCAAGATGCAGACACCAGCACATGTAATCTCTAAACACTTCAGAGCTTCACACACACACACACACACACACACACACACACACACACACACACACTCACACACAGGCATGATGCTTTTTCATGTAGCATTATATTGTAAGCCTTCCCCCCCTTCACTGAAATTTTTTCTGGGCGCGTTTTTTATTGCCTATGAAATATTTTACTGGTGAGCTCTATCACACATTACTTCAACCTCTAGAAGAACACTTGCCAAGCTCCCCGCTTTACCCTCCTCTCCCCTAGGGCACCTGTGCCTACGTTCTCTCGTTAGGAACTATTTGGAATAATGTTTGTACTGAGTAGCTGAACAACAAATATGTATTGGATTAATGAACTTAAGCAGGCCCACGTTGGGAACATTCACTGTTTCCAATTTTTCCCATCGTCCATGTAAATACTACAAGAAACCTATTTATTTGCAGTTTAAAGTCGTTTCATAAGAATGGACTTTCAGAAGTGCAGTTATTAAATCAAAGGGTTATGAGCATTTTAAAGACGTTTGCAGTGCTTTGCCAAACTGCTTTCTGGAATGCCCTGGGGAGGGCTGCTTCCCCTAGTTTGACGGGGTTGGGTTTCACACATTTTGTAGTGCTTGTTAGTTAGTTAGATGGAATATACAAGATGATCTATAAGAGCTTAACTGAAAACAAAAGGGGCGTAGACTGCATCCAGCCGAAAGTCAATGTACTACTAGTAGACGTTTGACATTAATTCGAGTGATTTCTCTCATTTCCATTGCAAACGAGTTTCTTTCTTTTGAAAACATAAATTTATTGGGGAGACTTTGGTTAATAAAATGGGATAGGTTCCAAGCGAACATTTCCATGGCATGTGCTCTTCATATTGCATTGTGTGTTCACCACTCATGTCAAATCGTCTTCCGTCATGTGTGTTTGACTACTTTACTCTAAGTACCTCCCCATCCTCCACTTTTCCTCTGGTAATTACCATATTAGTGTCTTCTGTGAGTTTTTGTTTGCTGGTTTTTCTTGTTTGTTCATTTGTTGTTTTCAGTTTTACATCCTGCACACGAGTGAAATGATCTGGTTCCTGACTTTTTCTGCCTGACTTATTTCATTGAGCGTGACATTCTCAAGGACACTCAGGTTGCTTCCACATCTTGGCCACTGTGACTAATGCTTCAGTGAACACAAGGGTACATTTATCTTTAAGAATAAATGTTTTCAACATTTTCACATAGACACTCAGAAGAAGGCATTTGTCGTATGGTAACCTCATTAATTTTTTGAGGAACGGCCGTACAATGCTTTTTCCATAGTGGCTGTACCAGTTTACATTCCCACCTGCAGTGAAGGAGGGTTCCTTTTTCTTCACAACCTCTCCAGCACTTTTATTACTTGTCTTATTGAACATTGTCTTTAGAAGAGGCATGAGCTGGCATCTCATGGCAGCTTTGACTTGCATTTCCCTAAGAGCTAGTGAAGTTGAGCACCTTTTCATATACCTGTTGGCCTTTTGTATGTCTTCTTGGAAGAAGTGTCTGTTCGGGTGATTCACCCATTTTTAATTGGATTGTGTGCTTATTTGTGGTTGAGTTTTATGTATTTGGATATTAACCCCTTATGGGAGGTATTGTTTGTAAATATCTTTTTCCCATTCTGCTGGTTGCCTTTTTGTTTTGGTTCTTGGTCCGGGCTAATGTGGACTTGCCTGAGTGGGAGCATGGGGAGTCCGGCCTGGAGTTCCCAGTGAGCAATTGAATCTCTTCCTCTGCAGCCCTTTCTAGGTACAGCGCCAGCTGTTCTCCCTCAGCATGAGCAAACACTACTGCACACGGAGCTCTCTGCCCACGGAAGGCATCTCAGGCCTAGGGCAGCGCAGCTTGCTGGTCGTGGCCAAGAGCAGTAGGCATTCTCTGATGTGATTTTAAGAAACATTCTCCGTGCCTCAGCATACCAATGAACTTCAGTCTCCCTGAAGACCAGAAACCTTAAATCTAGCGATCCATTCTCAATGACCTATTCGTGGGAGGCCAGGATAATGGACAACTGAACTCCAAATAGAGTTTAAAGCACTCATGTCACCGCTTAGATGTGACACCGTTTCCTTTGCCAAACTTTTCTTTCCTTTTCCATCTTTCTCCCAAAGCTCTTCAACCACACAGTTCAGCTGCGAAGCGAGGCTCCCCCTTGCCTTCCCCCTACTGCACTGTGGTCGAAGTGCTAATTAGCAGGGCGAGTGCCAGCTGGCAGGCAGCCAGGAGGAACCGCAGGGCAGTCGGAAGACGTGCGCAGACCGCACGCAGGTGGGCTAACCTGCGCCGTGGCAAACAGAGCCGTGCCTCTAAGGACTCGTCCGTGAAATCGAATTGTTTGCTTATTTGTTGTTGAGCTCTATCAGTTCTTTATATATGTTGATATGAACTCCTTATGGGAGGTGTTGTGTGCAAATACCTATCCGAGTCCTGGCCGCACACAGCTGCTGCTTGGCTTTGTGGCTGTGGGCACATTGCTGACCTTCAGGACTTAGCGTCCTGATCCATAAAATGAAGATACTGTTAAACCTCCACCCTTAAGAGCAATGCCAGGTTGGCATGGGCCGCAGTCTCCTCCCCATTCAGAGAGACACCACACGCCCCAGCTCTCCGGGAGGAGTAGGTACCAGCCAGGCACAGCGGGCTGGGAGGCCATCCTTCGTGGAGCACCCACTTTGTCAGACTCTTGGCGATGATCTTCACTGAACTCTCACGTTGACTCCCTCTGTCATGACGACCTCTGTTCCACGGACGGGCTGGCGTTTGGTGGACACTATCATGTCTGCTATTATTGGAGAGGACATGAAAAACCACTCCCAGCGATCCCCTTGTTATGAATGTGAACAACAGATATTTAAAGCTCTCGGGAGCCTGTGTCTTCTGGTTTTCAGCGTCTGACTTACCTGCCCTATTTCAACCAAGCCACACGGGCATTTGTTATACAACGCACGTGCATGTTCAGTGCCTGCGGCTTAGGTTACGCAAACCCAAGGGCTGCTGAGTGCTGGCGATCTTTACAGAGTCATGAGCGCAAAGACTCACTGCAGCCCCGGGGCGCGATGGCTCTGGCTTCACCATTCGCTGAGTTCAGCTTCTAGGAGGCTGTTTGCTGTGTCCCTTCAATAATCCAACCGAAGCCTAGATTCGAAGCAGCCGTGGGTGAGAGCCCAGCCTCTAAGAATAATAGAAACGTCAATAAAACAGGGCTTAAGCAGAAAGTCCTGGCAAACCCTGAACTCACATTCCGTGCGGATGACGTCATAGGAAGTGGGGCTGGGTGGCCTCTCCCCTGGGCTCTGGGGCCTGCCTCTCGGTGGAGAGGGAAATGAACAGAGCCACAGCCGGATTCAAGGAGCCACAAGCTGCAGTGGGCTCTCTGCGGCCGCATGCACATAGCCAGGGGTGGGCTTCTCAACTCCAAAGATGACCTCAGTAGAAAAATGCAAAATAAAAACATCTCTTGGCTAGTTGAGGTCAAGCTGTTAAGAGAAGAGTGAATTAGGGTTTAGCTTTCTTCTTGTCAAAGACGGAAATCTCTCTGTGGATAAAAACATCCTGACCTGTAGTCTTGACTATTCTATCGATTGGTTGAAATTGGAGCAGTAAGATGCGAGGGGGAGAAAGGTTGTGGGGAGCCCTTGGTTGATTCCCCTCCTTTGGAGTCAAAGCACATGCCAGTCATGGGCACACTGTCCCCAAGCTGGGCATGGAGGTTAGCTTGGCCACATGCTCTTTACTCCCATAATAAAATGCAGCCTGGGGCGTCGGTGGAGTTTCTCCACCCCTGTGTGCCTCACATGTGTTCACCTGTAGGATGGGACAAACATAGTGCCCGCCTCCAAGGGATGTGTGCAGGTGAAAGGAGTTGGCTGTGGTTCTTGCTGTTGCTATAGTAAGACCAGACAGCTCTCTTGTGAAGGAAGATTCTGAAGGGTGAGAACTGTTTGTTGTGACACCCCATCTCCTTGTGATACGGCCAAGTGCAAACCACCTCTGTGCGTCTGTGGCTCCCAGGAGCCAGCATGGCGTAGTTGGACCCCAAGATTGAAAGACCCCCTAGGGAGGATGACCCTATCGGTTCGGATGCAAGGGTATGCGAGGCCCACTGTGTCTTTGCTGATGCCATTCAGGTCTGTGTATCTTTCCTTAAACACACATTCATTAGTTCTTTACTGTGTGTGTACGTGTGTGCATACACGTGCAAGTGTATGCATGTGTGTGTGTGCGTGTGCGTGTGTTCCTGGTGTCGGGAGAGGGAGCTAGAAAGAGAGACAGCAAAGGGGAGACTCAGGACCACTGATCACAAAGGCAGAACCATCACTTTGAACGATGAGTGGTCTTGGCAAAGCCCCTTTTCCCGGGGCTTCAGGTGTGCTGTCTCTCCTGAGGAGGCTGGTGTCAGTGCCTTGAAATTCCCGAGTGTCTGTGGCTCCTCTCAGCTTCCATGCTCACTTTATAGACACTTTTCTAGGCGTCTCTACCCTCCAGGGTTCTCTCCCCAGCCAGCCTCGGAGGCCTTGACCTGGGCGGGCAGAGGGCAAGGGGAGCAGAAGTCACTGCCAACTCACGTGGCATCTCCCTCTCATACTCCGACGGTCCGACTGCATGCATTGCTCTGAGACCCAGGGCCCTGTGCGTGTGGCCATGGCCTTCTTTCCCCTCTGGGAGACAGCAGCCGGGGAAGGTTTGTTTCTGGTCATGAACCAAATATGAAGATCACATGATTGTGTGATTTTCCCCTCCTTTCCAAAGAAATATGAGAGGCTGAAGCAGGCCAACCTTCCAATTAATCCTGAGAGCAGCTGCCTTCAGGGTGGGTGAGCCTGAGTATTATTCACTTTCCTAGTCATTTCTCAGGGGAAAGGAACTGTCGGCCAGCCTCCCCAGGCTTTCATTCATTCCTCAGAGGCCATGAGCCATGTGGCTTGCAGGTCCTGGGTCATAGGCGGGACCTGCATCATTGCCTGGACCCACGTTGCCTCTCGAGGGGACAGGACATTGAATGTTGGACTGTGCACTGGCCCGCACGCGCACACACAGTGCGGGGGTCAGTGTCCTCCTGCTGCTCACAGGGCCTTGGGGCGCGCTGACCCCCAGTCCCCACATGGTCTCACCGAGGTGTCCTTGTATTTTTTCATGTTTCTCATTGGTTACATGTGCTCCCTTCTCCGATTCTCTGCCCCATGGAGCAGTGGGTTGTCCAGTTGTCCATGCACCTGGACGGGGTGCCTACCTCACACAGAGCGGAGAGGAGGGGGACAGACTCACGCAGGAGGAACCTAGTGAGTGAAAAGAAAGCCAGCAATAAAGCCAGATTTGCTACCTGAGCTGGGACCTGGGCCAGGCACAGTGCTGAGCACCTACTGATGTGATTGCAGTCTGCACAGTAACACTGAGGTCGGCTTATTCACCCATTTTATCTCTGCGATCCTGGGGCTATGAGTGCTGTGGGTACTGCCTAGTGGGCACTTGGTCCAGAGTGGGCGCTCGATAGATGTGTGCTGAATAAACGGATGGATGGATAAGAGGAGAAAGGGGGGCTTCCTGGCTTCTCTCCACACTAATTTTAAAACGTATCTCTGTTGTGACTGGTCCTCCACCATCCTTCACTCTTGCCCCATCTAAGGGGCAAGGAAGCCTTTTTTGGCCCAGGTTTCCCAACATTCCACTGGGCCCTCCCAGGCTCGGAATGGACCTCAACAGAGAAGTCCTTTCTTTTCTGACATTTCACTGAGTCATTAGATATTGGAGATTCATTTCTTGTGTATATTTCCCTCCCGATTTTAGTCTGGTTTTTCGCCACGCACACTGTTTTCTGCATCATTTCTGAATTTCTGTTAAATGTTAATAATCCCTCTCTCTCTCTCTTTATGGCTGGTTACCTGGCCTCGCTGTCACTTGAGAGTGAGTAGGACCCAGGGTTAAACTGAAGGCCTATATGTGCAGTAGCCAACTGCCACCTGACCCTGCTCCACTAGGGGCAGGACTGGAATAAAAGCGGGGCTGCTCTCTGGGCCTGCAAGAGGCCGGTGTGGGACCGCCCCCCCCCCCCATTATTCCTGGGAGAAAGGACATGTGGAAACGGCTACTCATCTGCAGTTCTCAGCATCACATTTAGAAAGACTGAGCAGAAGTTGCTGGAGGCTATTTTCAGAGAAGTAATAAGGACAGAACCAAAATACAGTGTGGTTGTTAGCTCCCTGGGGAATGCTGAGTCCTCGCTGGATCCCAGCCAGCAGAACACGCCCATCCTGGAGAGCTTATCGCAGAGCAAATGTGTGTGATGCAGAAAGTGCGCGATGCAACCATCCGAGAGAACGTGAGGCCCCTCTGTCCTGCATCGGATGGCACCTGAGACTGACATCATCGAGGTGCATCGGGCACTAAGTTTTTATGTTCCACCAGCAGGTCCATTGTCCTGCCCTGGGTTCTTAGGACCACAACCTCCTCTCTCTAAACTCTACTTATTCAGCCCGGCTGGTGCGGCTCAGTGGTTGAACATTGACCTATGAACCAGGAAGTCACAGTTCGATTCCCAGTCAGGCCACTTGCCTGGATTGCAGGCTCAAACCCCAGTAAGGGGTGTGCAGGAGGCAGCCAGCCCATGATTCTCTCTCATCATTGATGTTTCTATCTCTCTCTCCCTCTTCCTTCTTCTCTGAAATCAATAAAAATATATTTTTAAACTCCACTTATTCTTCCTGGCCCCTGTCATCCATTCCTGGTGTTCCAGTGACCATCTAACCCTAAAGTAACTCCTCCGTCTAGGTTTCTAGCTTTGCATTTTTGCCTAATCCACAGACACTGTTTTAAGTGCCTCACAGACATCTAAGCTCTCTCTCCACCTGTTACCCAGCCTTCAAGCTCAGCTTTCCCCTCTGTAAAACAATGCCTTCCCGTGGCGCTGCTGCTGATTGAGGTTGTCACCCACGTAGAGTGATGTTTGGAAGAAGAGCAGAACGTCTGTCTGCGGCATTGATTAGAATCGGCGTTCAGAGGATGGGCTCAAACCTCAGCTTCCTGCTGTGAGGCCACGTGACTTTCATCTTCATCTGTAAAGAAATCGCCTAAGAGCGTTGTGGGTCCTGCTGGAGGATAGATATGCAAGTGCAAACTGGCATTACCCGGATTGGCCTGCAGGGGGCGGTGGCCTGTGGGTGGTGCCATGGGAACCGTGGGGCCCTCGCCTGGCTCATTGGCTTTGTCATCCCTGGTACTTGCTAGCTAGCTGTAGGTAATGAGCTCCAAACACAAGGAAGGTTGCAGACTGAAGCTTAATGCTGAGGGATTTCTCTTCAGGGACTTGGTCTTCTCCCTGCACTTTGGGAAGGACAGGCCTTCCGTGATTTTAGCCTTAGAACCCCGGGTTCTCTGGAGTAGAGTCTGAGCACCGCGGACTTACACGAACCATCTACTTCCAGGGACAGCAAAGCACACGGAGGGCAATGCACTGTCCTCTGAGTAATTGCTCTGTGTGCAGCCGTGGCTGTGAGGAGGGGCAGCGAAGGTGATAATAACCATGGTCCCCGACCTGGCGATTGTGGATGGCACTGCACGCTCACAGCCCGGCACGGCATGGAGGCGGCGGCCCCTGCCGGGGAGAGGTTTTCCCGTAGCTTTTTTCTAATCTATAATTACTCACGTGCTTCATGCACCTGGTAGGAAGCAGAAGGAACCGCGCAGGCAAATGCTCCCTGGCTGGCTATCTGGGCTCACATTTTTCTAGTCACTTTTTGTAGTTTCCTTAATTTGGGCTTTATGAGCTACTTGTTATACATTTTTATCATATTACCTTCTCGGGTATTCAACGCCTCACTTATAGTTATCCCGGAGGTGGGACATAAAGGACGTATGTGTTTGTAAATAGGATCAGATTCTTGAAAACTCAGTTATTCAAACAAAACAAGCCAAAACAAAGGATTTTATAGTCAGAGTAGTAGATGCCTAAGCTAGTACTGTGGAGTCCTTGGTTCATAGGCAATACACAAATAATTGGTGCATTTAAAAATCTGGTAAGCAAAAACCTTAGTGTTTTTTTCTTTTCTTCACAATTATAAGCATCCTTCCTGGTACTCTGGCTCATGGGTCCAGGACTGGCTCTTATATTCATGTTCTCACTCTTTCCATTTAATAACATCCAGAACTTCTGGTCTTTGTTATGCAGTGGCAAAGACTGCCCTGAGTTTTTGGAGGAAAAGGGAGTGGGCAATAGCAAGAGGGAGAAAGACTTTTCTCTCGCCCCATCAGGGCAGGTCCCCAGCACAGTGGAAGCTTTGGCCAATCTGACTGGTTTGCACAGGCTGGCGAGGAAGACAGAGGAGCGAGACTCAGGGATCTAACACGTCCAGAGCAGTGCTGACCGGGGTTCTCAGGCCACTGGGTTACATCGGAAATCCTGGAAAAGTCCATTCAAGAAATATCAGTTTATTATCCCTGTGACAGGATGAACTGTGTCCCTCTAAGAGATATGTTAAAGTGCTGACCCCAAACCTGTGGAGATGGCCTTATTTGGAAATATGTTCTTACGTTTGTAATTCAATGAAGATGAGCTCCTACTGTATTAGGGCCCTAACTCACTATGAGTGCCGTCCTATAGGAAGAGGAGAGGAGACTCAGCCTCGGACAGGGAGGAAAGACCACCTGAAGGTGGAGGCAGAGATTGGGTGACGTGTCTGCAAGCAAAGGAAAACCCAGGTTCTGGTAAACCATCAGAAGCTAGGGGAGAGGCATGGAACAGATTCCTCCTCAGAAGTCCAGTAGCAACAATTTGACACCTGGCTTTGGGACTTCAGGCTTAAAAACTGTGAAAAAATAAATGTCCATTGTTTTAAGCCACCCAGTTGGTGGTACTTCGTCTGGTAACCATAAAAACTGTAAACAGTACACCAAATGCCTCCTGGCAATGGAGGAGTCCATTGTGAATGGAACAGCATCACTGCCTTCAAAGTAGTGAGAAACAGGCATGTGTAATGGGTACAGTGGGTCCTGCAGAAGAAGGTGGGAAGCTAACCCTAACCCTAACCCTAACCCTGACCTTAACCTTAACCTTAACTCTAACTCTAACCCTAACCCTAACCCTAATCTTCCCTAACCCTAACTCTAACCTTAACCCTAACCCTAAACCTTAACCCTAACCCTAACCCTAACCCTAACCCTAACCCTAACCCTAACCCTAACCTTAAACCTAATCCTAACCTTAAACCTAACCCTAACCCTAACCCTAAACCTAACCCTAACCCTAACCTTAAACCTAATCCTAACCTTAAACCTAACCCTAACCCTAACCCTTTAGAATTAGACTTGACTTCCAATCTTGAGCTGGTTTCTTATTCTGGTGCTCCAGTTTCCTCATCTTTGCAGTGCAGGATATGAACATCTTTCTCATAGAATTTCTGGTGGAAGACTTCATCTATTGATGGATTTGAGTGAGCCTGACCAGTACCTGGCCCACTGAATGCCCTTAGCTAACACTTGTTACTCAAGGACTGGACATGCTTTCTTGCCTCAGTCAGGTCATCTGTTTAGAGTGAGTCTCTGTTCTTTCATTTTCATCTCGATAATTTTTGTCCTTGCATTGAGTTTATTTAAGGAACCGTTCAGTTGAGTGAAACCTCACAGCATTTAGGTTTTGGCTCAATGCATTGGAATAATCAAAAGGGTATTTATAGCTAAAAACGTTTGTGCACCCAAACCACATTATTTTCATCTCCTGACGCTTGAGCGAGCTATGGTTTAGGCTGGATCTTTCAGCCTTCCTGTGGTGTGGAGGGGAGTGCATTTTCCAACGCTCCACTCATCTCTGTAAATATCTTGGCCCCACCCCATCTGGTTGGTGCAAACTGTGGTCGTTCTCAGGTGATGCACATGGCAGCCCCTGGTGATAACGACATGGGCAGATGCTGTGTGAGGAAACTTGCTGGCCATTCTTGATGGCTATTGGGCAATGATATTTTCACAGCTGATGGTTTGCATCTCTCTGGACTCCAAGTATCTTAACAGACACCTTCTGTGGAAAAAAAATCATATTTGGGTCTTGGCAAGGCCTAAACACAGAAAAATGTCTTCTGTTTCTTCCCCACACCTGTGTAGGAATGAGCCAGGATTTATGGAGTTTGTCCAGCCAAGACCATGACCTTGGTGTGCATTCCAGCCATATCTCCAAAGGCAGCTGAAAGTGCACACACAGACAGCAGGGCCTCCTAATGGAGCACTGAAGTTAGACCAGACCGTGGAGAAGGAAATACTTGGGGGAAATAGGAGCTGAGTTTTTATTCTTTCGTTGCCAGAAAGCCAAATCCCAAGCTGGAATTTTGTGGTTCTGGCGATTTTTGTGCCTCCTAGTCATTTGCCACAGATGGTTCTTGTTTAAGGATAAGACACTTCATCCACCAGCGGGAATGAAGCCCAGGGACTAAGCCCGAGCTGCCCATTCTCATGCCAAAGTATATTTTTCAGCCGGAGAAAATGAGAATGAGAAGATGGTTTGAAAGCCACCAATTAGCATGCAGAAATTGAATGATAAAAATACTCGGCCACTCTGAAACCTGAACCTTCCTTTAGATCATGTCACCTTGGCAACACTAACCAAGGCCTCTGGACTGTAAGCCCAATCATGAATCTGCCAGAGACCTACCACCCGTAATGGGAATGGTGATCACATTTCAATAGTTCTTCACAGCTGGCTTCTCCTTTGTCATGTGAGAAAACAGACTCTGTTGAGTGAGTTGCCATTTGTCAAGGAATTGAGTGAAAGAGGGAAATATCAAAATGGAAGGTGGTGCCAACTCTTTCCTTCCCTCCTGAATGGGTGAAACCTTTCCTGCCCGTGTCTTTCTTTATCAACACCTCTTACTTCCCCCTTACTTCTGCCTATCCCCTCTCTTCTACATCTCTCCTCTCCTCTGTACGCACCAAGTGTGAGGGGGTTGGGATTCCCAGGGTACATCGTCCTTCCTCTTCCACCAACTCAGCAAGGAAGTCTGCGTCTACTAGAAGCCCCTCCTCTGAAAGGCCTGGGCTGTCTCTTTCTGAGTGTTTTATACAGTAACATCCTCTATGAGCACATTTCTCCTTGCTTGTCAGCATCTAGCTCATTGCCTTCCTTTGAGAAGCACTTCCCATTTCTCCCAGCCTATGGGCCATTCCTCCACGGCAGCTTTGCACGTTTCATCCCAGTTATTCTCAAAGTCTGGACTGTGAGTTTCTGCGCAGAGACTGTATTCTCAGTGCCTAGAAGTATCTGGGACATAGAAGGGGGTCCATAATCTAGATTCTTACAGTTTTGTAGGTTGGCTGTCTGGTAAGAGATGTTTGTGACACACCCAATTTATCCACATGTCACCTGACCTAGTGTATATATCTTGTTGGGTTCAAATTTCAGAAAAATGGTATATGTTATATTCATAGAATGAGTAGCAGTTTTCATTGTTCATGAATGTTTTGACGTTTAGCCCTATAGCATATAGGAGAGGCAGGGAGGGCATGCACTCAACCCATGATGATGAGCGCTAGCCCATCGTACAGACTAGAAAACTGAGACTCAGAGAGGTTTCCTGATTTCCTCCTAGTTATAAAGCTAGTAAATGCCAGAGCTAGGTCTTGTTCCCAGACCTTCTGAACTCAGTTCAGAAATTTCTAATTGTTGTTATTGCTGGTATTGTTGTGTGAAAAGCATAACAATAATTTTGTGGGCTTTATAAAACAATAAACACAACCCACTGTGATAACAACCATAACGAAGCTCTTGAACCTGCCAAAATGCATGCTATCTATGTTTACTGGTGTGTCACGTGTTGAAACGCCATTGCTGTGTGAGCAGTGCCCAAACCCCAAGCACACGGGACGGGCTGCCATGGGCAAGCATAGTCACAGCTCATCAAGCTCAAGGATCTGCAAACATAAAACACTGACCAAGACTCAGCTCCACGGTGAGTGAGCCAAGCTCCCGGGGTGTGGCCGGGTTACTCCCTCCATAAAAAACCAAAAGCAGACCCTGGCAGGGCTTCAGGGTTCACATCTGGGAGGAAAGGTATGAATCATCAGGATTTTGTCCTTGTTTGCAAGGACTCTGCTGGACCTCGGGCCCCGGCGATGGTACTTCCAGGTTCCCCTCAGGCAAAGATGTGGGGGAAGCTACAACTATAATGTTTTTAAGTCAAATTTTCCATTCAGGTCTCTGGCCAATTAAGTGGGTGTAGATGATTGTCTCAATACTTGGGAGGGAAGTCTGTTGGAGCCAGAGGCTGCCCTAGGGATCTGGGGCGAAGGAGATGCTGGGACCTCGTGGTCCTTTAGGATGAGGCTCAGGGAGGGTCATCCTATGTCCGATTGAGACACGAAACCAAGAGCAACATGTTAGCACTGGAGGAAACTCAGCAGGAGCGCGCTGTCCTGGTCCGTGCTCATGTCTGGGTACCTGGTGCTCCCCTCTCTCTCCCACCCTCCTCCCTGAGCCTTCCGGTTTCTCCCAGACAAGCCCTGTGGCTGGCCTACTGGACTTTGTCCTGTTGAGAGGTCTGAGCAGAACCCCAGACTCAGTTTATACTCGTCACGCCCGGAAGCCATCACCTTGCCTGAGACCCTCTCTGCAGAGAGAGAGCAGGCGAGCAGGGTGAAGCGTCACTCGGGTCAGGTAGCCTGGGAGCTGAGCGCTGGGCCAGCTCGAGACAAAGTGTGGGGTTTGATGAAGGCAGACCTTCATCTCCGTTTCTGTAAAGTCCCGGAGGCACGTAAGGAATTGCTTTCTGCCCTGAGCTGCCTGTTCCTAAGCCATGTTCCTGAACTTCCCTGCGCCTCAGTTTCTGTATCAATACAATGAGGATTAGAGTACTCAACCCAGGGCCCCAAATAGGCCGCTTTTACAATACCAAAGGTACCGTGGGGTTGATTGAGATGGCAGACAGGAAGCTCTTTCTCTAGTACCTGTCTCATAGCAGGGACTCAGTTGATAGTTATTTTTATTCCCATTATTAAGGAGGGTCCTTTGGGAGTACCAGAGTGGGTGATTGGCTTAGTCATGACAGAGATACTGGAAACAGCAGGGTTGCCAGGGAGAAGGCGGGCCCCGACCAGGGGATGCGGCCCAGGAGAAGCAGGGCAAGGGCTACCCTGCACAGTTGGTCAGACCAGAGCAGCAGGGCTCTCAGCCTTGTGGTGAGCACCAAGCCAGGCCCAGGTCTGGGAAGGGGATGGCCTTCTGGGAGCAGGGCAGTGGGGGTGGAGGCTCAAGCTGAGGTGCAGGCCTGAGAGCTGGGCTCAGCACATGTTTAGGGCAGCTTCAGAGGAGCAGGGATGGGTAGGGGTGGGCCCAGAGAAAAACAAGACTCAGTCTCTACCTGGGAGGCTCCAGCTCAGGGTATTGGCAAAGGTCGCCTTTGTCACTGAACTGAGGACATACAGGCCCTGGACATGCTTTTGGTTAAACAGTCACTTTGTATTTGTGTCATTACGAAGAGTCAGTATGAAGTATTTATCATCCCCCGGAGGATGGCCGCCTGCACAGAGGTTAAGGGGTTTGGATGAAAAGGGCCAGGGCTTCTTGATGCTCCTGACCATGTATGTAGGGTCTCGGCTTCTTCATCTGCTGAATAAGGATGCCGCTACTTCAGCCGCTCCTGTGGACGTTACCTGAGGTGGGGATGTTATCCGAGGCGGCATGCCATGCCACCGCCACCCAATGTCAGCTGTCATCCATTTTAAAGTTACTTTCCCTTCGGAGAAATAAATAACGCATGTTTTTAACCTCTACCCTCTGCTTTTCCCTTTAAGTTCTGGGTAGATCCTGCCATCTGCTTCTCTCTCATTTCAATGATTATAAGATATCATGAGAAGCTAAAAGGCCTGTAATTTCCTGAAATCAGAGTTTTCTAGGCTGCCCCTTGCCCTGTGAGCTGGGCACTTCAGGTTGTCCTCCAGAAAAGGCTTGAGTTTTCTGCAGTTGCCACTTCCGTGTGAGGCCAGGTCGGGCCCTCCTGTCCTTCCTGCTCAGAGGCTCAGGGGAAGAGAGCTCATGCAGGTGCGGGTACCGGGCCACCTGGCATCTCGCAGCATTGGCCGAGCTGACCAGAAGCTGGCAGGGAGAGGGTGGGACACAAGGCACAGGAACAAGGCCCCCCAGGGTGGGAAGGGGTCAGACCGAGACTCAGCCCTTTGCTTCAGGAGTTCCTCTCCCATCCCTTCGTGAATCTCTTGTTTGGACCCATAATTCTCTCGTCACCACTCTCCCCAGGCCCGTTCTGATGGGGCACTGATGCCAACCAAGTGTTAGCTAGTCCGTTGCGGGTCCATAGTGTGGCCAGGGCAGGAGCAGATGTTTGAGTTTGGGGTGATCATTTAAAAAGAAGGTGCATCAGTCTGCTAGGGCTGCCAAACAACACACCATGGACTGGGTGTCTTAAACAGTAGACATTCACTTCTCCAGGGTGCTGGAGGCTGGAGGTCACAGGTCACAGTGACTGCTGCTTTCTTGTGAGGCCTCTCTCCTTGTCTTCAGTGGTCTTGTGTGTGGGTGTGTATGTGCCCTAATTTCCTCTTCTTAGAAGGGCCCCAGTCGGACTGGACAGGTGCCCACCCCAATGGCCTGGTTTTAACGCAGTTGCTTCTTTAAAGACCTGATCTCTGAATATGCTCACATTCTGAGGTCCCGGGGGTTTAGAGCTTCCATGTGACTTGGGAGGACACAATGTGGCCCATATAAGAGAGCAAAGTTATGAATACGAGGTTCAAGGCGTAGGAAGGGACCCGTGAGGGGCCCTGAAACTTTAGTTTCAGTGACTTTGTGGTAAATTTGTTTCTGAGTTTGCTCCTACCCTGTCACTATCAATGTACAGCCGGCCCTGCTCTGAGGGAGCAGGAAGGAGTGGAGTAGCACCCAGCGAGTCATAGGGGGAATGAGGTTAGCATGCGGTGAGGAAGGAATGAGTAGACCTATTATGGCCTAAAGGGCATGATGGCAGGCAATTGAGAAGACAGGTTGACTTCTGGATCAATAAACCCTTCGAGACCAACACAGCACGTCAGGAGCACCCCAATACCCATGAACTTGACATTGGAGTGTCCACCACAGGATGAGTTTCTTTCACGATGTTCTCGACCACTTCTTTCTCTATGAAATACAGTCAGAGCCAGACAGAGTATACATATTCAACTTCAACAAGGGAGCACCCACCCTCAGGTTCACATCCTACTCATCCCCTGGGATGGGTGTTAGCCTTCACCTGCACCTGAGGAAGCTGGGGGTCAGCAGGGAGAAGGGCCTTGCCCACGTCCCACGGCGAGTGGCAGCTGGAGAACATGTCTTCCAGCTGCCACCTTTTTACTACACCAAAGCCATTTCTCTTTGTGTGCCAGGGGCAACATCTTTACAAAAATGAATGTTCACACTAATGAGATTCTCACGACAAGGCAACAGACACTGAAGCTTCAGGCCTGGGATACAGCCCATAACCTGGACCTAGTCAAGAAGACAGCACAGTTGGTTGCAGGGGGAGATGGGGGCTGGAATTGATCAGAGATTGGCCCGGTCAGCCTGAATCTATGGGAATACTCACTCACTTTCAAAACTTACCCGGCTTAGCGTCAGAGAGGTTAGGAGGGCATGGCTTAGTCAGATAATTCAAACATTTTAGCAGATTGGGTGGGTCTGGCCAGGGAAACCAACCAGGAGAAGGTGAAGGCATGCAGAGGGAAGCCAGGCTGGGGAACTAGGGTATGATTTGCTTCCTGCCAGCTGGATTCACGCGAACTATACTTTGCAGTAATTACTCTAATTAGTGGTTTTGGGCATGATGAAAGAGAATAATCACAAGTACTTTCAGCCGGTCAGTGGGTTACCGATTGGACAGCCGAGGAGAGTCGGCAATGAAGCTTAGTTGAGCTGAATTTGCTCCGAGTCACCGTTGAGATTCACGGCTCTCTTCCTCACGTTTGCTTGGCAGCAGCCTAGCTTTCCATGCGCGTGCAGGAGCCGCATGAGAGCAGCGTGGAGGGCGGGGCCCCTGGGGTTAGTGCTCTTCGTGTCCCAGAATCCAGGACAAGAGCCACGCAGCAGGAGCTCCCTGAAGGTGGGTTGATGGAGGGAATGATGAAGTCACATGGAGACCCGCCATATTGCATCAGGGATGGACGAGCTCTTCGTTCTGTATGTGCAGCTCGCCTCCCAGGCCACACAGACGAATGAGAACGACTCAAAATTCAGAGGGAAGCAGCATTGTGCTTTCGGGGTGATGGGGGCCTGGTCATTTCTCCTTCGGGAGTCCTCAGTACAGATGATGTACTGAAGTAGACCCATTTCCTGGATGTGCTGTGCCCCTTACCATGGGTTTCCACTATCAGTCATTCGTGCGACCACAACTCCTTCCTATAAGATGGAATGAACGGATGTATGTCCAGCCCTGGGCCAGAGCACAATAGAAGCTCAGTCAATATTTGGTGTCACTCCCCAGAGTCCCTGCCCATCCTTGTCCCCTTCTGTCCATGCTCCTGACAGCCCCTCTTCATTCTCCACTCCTTCAAGCTCTGAGCCAGGTTTCAGCCTTTCTTAGTTTTTTTTTTAGCATCTAAAACGGCAGCAAGGGCTCTTGCTTGAGGCACCCTCTGTCTGCAGTGGCTCCCAAGGGAGGCAGGGGTCACACTGCCTGCTTAGCTTTACTCTAGTTCTCGTTCACCTAAGTCTTAGAGGAGGACTGAAATCGGTTAGACCCAGTTAGTCCTGATGTGGCCTCTAGCTGCATGGCCCTGAATCGTCTACTCTGCCTCTTGAGCCACAGTGTGCCTGTCTGCAGAAAAAGGGGTAATTATGTCCCCCTTGTAAGGTTGCAGTGATTAGAAATAGCTTTTTTTTTTTTTTTTTAAAGTGCCTGGTACAAGTTTTAGCACATCTGAGAGGCTCCACAAATAGCAAATGATGAAGACTGTGATGATAACGATGAGGATAACAGTAGCAACAATTGATGTCTATTGAGTCCCATTATGTGCCAGACGCATTTAAATAAAATTTGTTATCTAATATATCTGAATTTGGATGAATTCTGCTATAAAGAATTTTGGACCTTGCACAATAATCTTATTAGAAAAAAAATAAGAAAAAACAAGTCATATTTGAGTACTTACGATGGTACTAGCTGTTTTACAAATGTATGAAGTTAATCATTGAAGCCATAAAACCAGTGATAAGGAACAATCTACCCAAACCCCATCACTAGAGAGGAGCACAGAGCCAGACTTAAGTCCAGGTGGTTTTGATCTCCAACTTCACGCTCTTTCATTTTCTGCCACGAGAGAGCAGACAAGGACAAGGAGAGGTGATAAGAGGATGTCCCTAAGGTACAGGGTCACCAGATGACTCGCAGTGTCTGAGGGGTGTGGTAGAGCTGGGCTGGATCCAGGCTGCCATCAGCCTTCTGTGCCCCGGGGTATGAGGGAAGCCCTAGCAGGCAGAATTCACACATGTGAAAACCTTGGGGTGCCAGGGGTTTAGGACCTTGGAGAAGCTCAGTCCTTGTCAGCACCCTGAACTTAACCAGGCTGTGGAGTAAACTGTTTAGAAGAATGGGGTGCACTGGAAAGTGTTTGGGGGAGGGGTGTGGTCTGTGGTTTGAGTGAATAGACAAGTGCCAAAGTGTTACAGAATTTACCAGGTGACCGAAAAATATGCAGGAGGACCAGAGGCACAAAAAAACCCACTTATTCTCAGATGTTTCTCATGTATGAGTACAGGAGTCAGGGCAGACTGTTTCTCTCCAAATCCTGAGCAAGCCAATATGGAGGAAGCTTTCCCTTTATACCCTTTTGGTTTCTTTGTCTTCCAAATATGGGATGGGACTTTTGGACCTTTTGTGGGCTATGAAAAAAGCCCCATGTGCTGGGATGGGGGCAGTAGAGACCACATCTCAAGATCTGGCCTGGCGCCAGCACTGCTAACTCCATCTGGGGTTGTGTATTGTTCATGGTTATGGCCTCTCTAAAATGGGGGTAGTACTTAGGTAAATGGGTCTTGCAGGACCAGACAATTAAAGAAGGGGCAGTGACTAGACCATAGGCCAGTGGTTTTCAACCTTTCTCATGCCGCGACCCTTTAATACAGTTCCTCATGTTGTGGTGATGACCCCCAACCATAGAATTATTTTTGTTGCTACTTCATCACTGTAATGTTGCTACTGTTATGAATCATAATGTAAATATATGATATGCAGGATGTATTTAGGCGACCCCTGTGAAAGGGTCATTTGACCTCCAAACACAGGTGAGAACCACTGCTGTAGGCTAACAAGAATGTGCATTAGGTTACTGGCAGAGATTTAGATTGCTAGCCCCCGGGGAAAATGTCTCATTTTTCCCATCAAAAGCTCCATCTCTCGGTCACTAACAGCGAGCTCAGACCCAGAGCTCATAGGGTGGGAGGGTCAAGTAATTCACACAGAAACTCTGTAAGGTAGAATCACTTAGCTCTTGGCGGACAGAAAAGAAAACTGAGGATTAAAAAATGATACAATTTTCCCAAGGCTACTCAGATCCTAAGTGCTAGGTCATGGGTTTGAGCCAACATTCTTGCTTTTTATTTTTCTTTTAAATATTTTTTTTAAAAATTGATTTTAGACAGTGAGGAATAGAGAGGGAGATAGAAACATCAACATTGATAGGCTGCCTCCTACACGACCCTTACTAGGGACCGAGCCCATAACCTGGGCATGTGCCCTGACTAGGAGTTGAACCTGGACCTCCTGGTACATGGGTTGATGCTCAACCACTGAGCCACACTGGCTGGGCTCCTGCTTTTTTGTCTGAGTTGCCTGCCCAATTCCAGAGATGGGAGAAGGAACTGCAGGAGCCGGGATGTGAGAAAGCCAGGGCCGAGTAAGGGGGAGGGTGGTGGTGGTCAAAATGTCCATTTGACCGAATCAGGTGAGTGAGCTGTTGGATGGAAAGATGACAAGATGGAAAGAGAGGAAGCACCCAGTGCTGCCATCCCACCACAGACCTGTCCAGTCCTTCCGGGTAAACTGCGGGGTGTCTGGGCTCTCATCTCCCCACAGTGAAGTCATGCAGCTCCGGGAGAATTGATCTCTGAAGCCAGATAAACTTGGTTTCAAACTTGAGTTGCATCTTTTTTTTTTTTTTAATCTTTATTGTTCAGATTATTACAATTGTTCCTCTTTTTTCCCCCATAGCTCTCCTCCTCCCATTTCCCACCCCAACTTCTGTCCTTGCCCCCCCACTGTCCTCATCCATAGGTGTACAATTACTGTCCAGTCTCTTCACGCATCCCCAACACCCTTAACCCCCCAAAATTGTCCGTCCACTCCACTCTATGCCTCTGATTCTATTCTATTCACCAGTTTATTCTGTTCATCAGATTTTTTATTCACTTGATTCTTAGATTCACTCGTTGATAGATATTAACCTCTCTAGCCTCAGTTGTTCTCATTTAAAATGGGGAGGGTCAAGTCTCCCTTGTATCTATCATCCTTGTGTGGATTGGGGTCCATGTAATGGACCCCCCCCACCCTTTTTGGTGCCCTGGCAATGGAAACAGCCATTCCTCCTGTCATGTTCCTCTCAGGGCTCTGTCATCTAGAGGGAACCCTCATGGAGGACTTCAAAGGGAAGGGAGAGATGGAGAAGAGATGGGGGGGAGGAGAGGCGTGGGACAGGAGATGAGCGGAGTTATTTTCTCTTCTCATTTGCACGCATGAGAAGATGAGCACCCAGAGGCTCCCCCCCCCTTCCCCCACCCTGGCCTGGCTGCAGAGGGTGTGGGCGGGGGCCCAGGGCAAGGGGACAGAGCCAGTTGCCTCCGCTTCCGACTGGCCTGTCCCTGACGCTGTGTGCGTGTGCTCGGCCAGGACCCGTGCGTTTTCCACTGAGATCTCCATCAGCATCTTCACACACTGAGAAGAGCCTCCTGCCAAGTGGTCCGGTCCTGGAGGGGAGTGAATGCAAGGGCCCGCGGGGACTGGTTGTTACTCTGTGGCTCCGGAATCCTTCAGCGTTGGAGGGCCCACTTCCTCCAGGGACAGCGCCTCCTGCAGGCCCATCATCGGCCTGCAGCTGAGTTGAAAGAAAGATGATGATCAGACTCTGTGCCAAGTTAGCGGCCAAATGCCGCCTGCCCCTGGTGTTCATTCATGCATGTCCCAGGTGGCTGCCGGACACGGAGCCCGACATTTATGACGCGCCCACTGTGAACCAAGTCCTGAGCGAAGTCCTGAAGTGACAGGGACGGCATTGATGGAAGCAGTGGTATCGTTGCCATTTTCTGAGTCCCCGGGCGGTGCCAGCCCTGTGCCAGGCAGCAAGGGCACACAGCGAGGACCCACGGTAACAATAGTTTCCAGTTCTGTTTTCGGCTGGGCACTCACACTTCCGCTCTTGAGTTTGCACCTCATGTAACCAAGAGAGGAGGGCCTCCCAGACAGACAACGCACACATCTGCTTTCTCGCAAGGCCTTTGATTGCCTGTCCCTTTTCCAAGAGAGAAATCATTAGACATAAATATTTACTTCAAACGATAAGTATTTGTCAACTGCCGTCGGCCCACCGTTTCTCTCCTGGGACGTCCTCTCGCGCAGACCGTTGAGCGGCAGCGGGCTCCCAGCCAGGCTGGGCGCGGCCGTGTGCCCGCGAGGCCCGGCAGATGGCTTTCCGGTCAGGTGTAACTGAAATGTGTCTTCTCCACAGTCTGGCAGACACTCCTGCCGCCACAAATGCATATCACGCCTCATACAGAAACCATGCATATTGCATGAGCCTCCAAATGTAGAAACAGATACTCACAAAATATAAGCCTCAAAATAAAACCGAAACATTTCAAAACAACAGCAGTTGCAATGGCACCCGTTTACTTATTTAATTCTCTTTCCCCCACCAAGAGCGTGAAATTAAAAAAGAAAATTCCCACGGTCCCCAAGCAGAACCGGAAAAGCCCAGCGGCCATGGGGACGGTTGGAGATGGGTCCTCACTGCAGTCGTGGGAAAGCGATGGACACAGACCTGGACAGC